>ML248682.1:0-96807 GCA_005239495.1 Nicotiana undulata
ATTTCAAGATATTTTCTTAATTCTAGAAGTTTCTTGGGTTGTTACACCCAAGATTCTTCTATTATAATTCCCAAACTAACCCTTAGTACCCTTAGAATTACCCCTTAAGGTTAAACACAGTTAAAAGGTTAAGTTATTTATCAACTTTAGATAGTTCATCCTAATTGAGTGATTAACTTAATAATTAACCTGTTATGATCTTAAGTGAATCACTTTTAGGACTTGGGAAGTTATTAACTTGGGTTAACCTATTAAACAAGTGGCTTTTATAAACTACCATTAATTAGGTTAATCTTGAAGTTTAGGATTAATCTAGATTAATCCATGACCATACACTGGTTCAGGATTAAGTATCAGATTAATTAATCTAATAATCCTAATTAAAAATGCTCAAGTAAACTATGAAGCAACTAATCAACAAGTAACCATGCTTAAAGAAGCAGTACATTCTAGCCAATTCATGAATACAAATAATCTTGTTCAAACAGGGCCAAGGGATTATGATTGTCGCAAAGAAACAAGGCACACAAAGATAAACAAATAATGAACAGAATCTAGACCTAATCAAAAAGCAACAAAAGGAAAGGAAACTAATCCTAAATGGCAGTAGAAAATAAATTAACATGGCATACAGAAAGAGTAAAGAAAAGAGGAGTCTATGGACATGTTGTTAACTACAGAAAGACTTAATGCAAACAAAGAGTAACTTGACCAAAACAGGTTAGAACCATTTAAACTTTCTTTTTCTCGATTTTTCTTGAATGAAAACAGGAAATAATACATAATCCAAATAAGGGAAAAGAGGAAACATCAACTAATCAAATCAAAAATTAATCTAGTACGGACAGAAATCAGTGGGAACACGATTTTTCCTTTTGATATTGCATAGAAGTAGTATAGAAAGAAGAATACCTATTAAAAGGGTTTGTCCGGAAAACTTTGAAGGTCGCCGGACTTGGCCGGATTCCGGCGGGGTTTAAGAATGACTCAAACCCACATAAATCAATATCCCTCGACGAGAGCTATCGATCCATGTAGGTGAGAGCCATTAAATATCTTCAATTCGGCCGGACATGGATATCTACATTTCAGATTCCTAGATCTAAAAATAACCGAGATTGGGCGTTTATTTGGGGAAACCAATGGTGGGATGGGGTTGAGGGTAAAGAGAGGGTTATTTGGTATAAATTTGGGGCGGATTGGTGGTGCTTCGCCGCCGGTGGCGATTTCCAGCCGGCGGAGCAAGGCGGAGGAACGGTGGAGCCATGGTGGGAGACGGCGGGGGACAATCGGTCATTAGAGAGGAGAAAGAGACGGAGGGGAAGGGGTGGGGGTGTTATACTTTGAAATGAGGGGGGTGGGGGTAGTTTAGGACAATTATATACTTCTTAATCATTAGTTCCCAATCGTTGGATCTGGAGAGATCAACGGCTGGGATTCATTTGGCTCAAAACGACGTAGTTTTATTAAGTGGGGAGATGGGGCTGGACCGGGTGAATTTGATTTGGGTCGTTGTTGGGTAATTGCTCTTGGGCATGGGCAGGAGAGAAACGGGGGGAGGGAAAACCTTTTGGGTTCAGGGGGTTGGTTTGGCCCAATTTCGGGTCCAGACCAACTTCCCCTTTCTTTTCCTTTTGCTTCTTTTCCTTTCTTGATTTTAAAACTACAACTAATACAATCAATTAAAGATTTAAATAAAGCCTTAATTCAAATCTAATNAATGACCGCATTTTTGTGATTTTGTTTTAATTAGACTTAAAATACGAACAACAACTGAAATGCAATGCATGAAATTTAATATTTTGGGTATTTTTTCCTGATTAAAAAAAATATTAAAATGCCACTGAATGCAAACAATTCCACAGATAATCCTAAAATTCTATAAACAATTGAAATAAACCAGAGAATCTATTTTGTGACTTTTGTAGGAGTATTATTATTCGGGAAAAAATCACGCGCTCACATCTTGCATACCCCTTTCCCAAAAGGAAGCGAGTTGCCCCAATAATGTCAAGACCCCGACTAATCCGAAAGGAGGAGCCGAAAAAGGGGGGCGCGACACCTGGGCATAACAAGAATAGTATCTATGTATGAACTCTCGTCACTTCGTGCGTACGTAACCCCCACACTTACTCATATTTTAAATCAAATTTACCTATGGGGAAATTTCTCTCTTACAAGGTTGGAAAGGAGACTTACCTCATATCAAAGCCTACTTTCCAAATTCAAGAACACGCTCAGACCTCAAAATTTGACGCTTGACAACTCGAAGCTGGTCAAGCATTATATAAACTAGTCAATCTATGCTCAAAAGTTCATAATTCCACCATTTAAGTGATTACCCAACCTAATTTGCAAGATTCCGAAAATTCACCTCGGGCCCACATGCTCGGATTCCGATTTTTTTTAATATAAAATTTGTTATCCATAACCTTACGAACAAGAATATATGATTTTTAGTAAGATCCATAACCAATTTCGTGGTCAAATCTCATTTTTATCAAAACCTAGGTTTTCATCTAAACCCTTGATTTTCACAAATTTTTGCATGTTAATCGACCCATAATATATGTATTTAACTCATATTGTATAAAAATTACTTACCTCAAAGTGTTTGGTGAAAGCCTCCTTCCAAAAGCTCCAAAAATCGCCCAAGAGTTGAAATGAAATAAAATAAATGGCCTAAGTCCCGTATTAAAAGAGCTGTGCACATGTCTCAGATATCGCATTTAACAAAATCTGGTTCACAGTTGCGAAGGTCGCAAAATAATCGCAAATACGAACTGGGCTCCCCCATGTCCAGGTCGCAAATGCGATAGGGGGATCACAAATGCGAACAACGCAGGGCCGCAAATGCGACCGTTTCTCTCGCAATTGCGAGCTAGGCCCAATCTAGGCTTCATCGCAAATGCAAACATATTCTCGCATCTGCGAGACCTGCAGCAGCTGCCAAGAACACCAGAAAAACAGGAGTGTTTTCAACTCCTTCCATAAGTCCAAAATGCACTCGAGCCCTCGGGACTCCACATCGAATACTCACACAAGTCTAACAACATCATACAAACTTGCTCGCGCAATCAGAACACCGAAATAACATCAAAGAAAATGAGAATCGCAACCCAAAACCAATGAATCAAACTTAAGAACTTTAACTTCTTCATTTCACTTCCAATGCGCCGAAACATACTTAAATTATTCGGAATGCCATCAAATTTTGCGTGCAAGTCTTGAATGATATTACGGAACTATTCCCAGTCTCGAAATTCTGTTTGAACCTCGGTATCACCAAAACGCGTTCCAAACCAAAATCAAAGAACTTCTAAAACCTTCAAGAACCAACTTTCACTATTAGGTTCCGAAATGCTCCCGGGTCATCCGAAACCCGATCCGACCATACGCCCAAGTCCAAAATCATCATACAAACCTATTAGAACCGTCAAATCCCGATTTCGAGGTCGTTTCTCAAAATATTTACCGAAGTCAAACTTGACCCTTTTTCCCAACCCTTAAGGAACCAAGTGTTCCTATTTTACTTCAAACTCTCCCAAACCCCGGACCAACCGTCCCCGCAAGTCATAAATTAGGAAAAGCAAGTATGAGAACTATATTTTAAGGGCACATGGTTCTAAAAAGAAAAACGACCGGTCAGATCGTCACATTTAGAATACTTTCTTTTAATGTGTTAGATAGAGTACTTTTTTTTACATTTCAACAAAATGAATATTTCTTTTTTGCACGACCCAATTTCTACTATAGGTCGTGATGGTGCCCAACGCTATCGCTAGGCTAACCAACAATGAACTAAATCTATGATATTTTCTTTTAGAAGTTTGAAATAGTTGATTTTTAATTATTCCGAATTCAAGAAGTGAAAAAGTTAGTAAAATGAGAAAGTAAATTTTTTTAAGAGCAATGGGATGAAGTAATTACTCAAAAACCAACAAGTGTCTACTAGCATAAATCTATAAGACCCGGTGTCATAAGTGTATGACCTACTAGTAAAATATACAAAAGAATACTACACTACCTTCTGAAATGAAATAGACAAAAAAAAAAATAACAAAAGAAAGACTTCAGCTAATGCAGAACGGGCTCGGAAGGCAACTCACGACTATGTCTCGTAGTAATAAAGGATGTGCACTGGACTGATATCCATATGTACCTACCTCAGATCCTGCACGATTAGTGCAGAAGTGTAGCGTGAGTCCATAAACAACATGTACCAGTAAGTATCCAGTCTAACCTTGAAGAAGTAGTGACGAGGGGTCGATTCCGACACTTACTATGGGCTAACAATACAATAATGAAATTATAACTAAGCATGGACTATATAAATACAACTGAAAATACAATAACAAGAATAAATGAACAATTCTTTCACTAATAGTAAGTCTCAATTAATTTTTATCATTTAACAAATTAATCTCTCAAACCAATGAAACAATATCAATTATAGCTGGGCGTTAAGAATTATTATGCACAAATTATGCCGAGGTCGTACGACCCGATCCAACATATAAAAATATAAACTATGCACTGCCGAGGGTCGAACGACACGAATCATATATGCATCTATTCTATTACCGAGGTGTTCGGCCCACTCCACAAGAAGAGAAAGTACTTTATAAAGTACCGTTCAAAGATTATTAAGAGGCTAATATTCAAGGAAACATCAATTCTCATTAACGGTCAAGTAACCCGTCCAAAACCAAGTAAATGAAATTCAACCTTTTAAAATTCCTTTATCAAGTTCCGATATGACTTAAGCATTAAAATTAGCAAGTACAGTGCAAATATCGCAAGTATCACATGATTTAGGTCTGAAACTACCCGGTCATAAGCATATTTAGTAGCTACGTATGGGCTCTCGTCACCTCGTGCACATGTAGTCCCCACAAATAGGAGCACATATTAAATTAATTCACCTATGGGGTTAATTCCTTCTTATAAGGTTAGAAAAGAGACTTACCTCGTCTCAAAACATACTTTTCGGTCAAAAATTATGCTTTAACCCCTCAATTCGGTGCCAAACGACTCGAAACTAGTCAAATGTTATATAAAATATCAATACATGTTCAAAACTTCGTATCCTAACTATTAAAGTGATTTCCCAACCCTACTTGAAAAATTCCTAAAATTCAGCCGGAGTCCGAAATTTTTTGAAGAAATTTGTTACCCATAACCTCATGGACCCAGATATATAATTTTAACTAAATACCATAACCATTTTCGTGGTTAAATCTCATTTTTATCAAAACCTAAGTTTTTCATCTAAATTCATATTTTTCACAAATTTACATGTTAAAATCTACCCATAATCTATGTATTAAACTCACATTAAGTAAAAATTACTTACCCTCAATAGCTAGGTTGAATTCCCCCCTTTTGAAGCTCCAACATCGCCCAAGAGTGTAACAAATGAACCCCAAAATGGCTAAGTCCCGATTTTTAAAACTCTCTGCCCAACTGCCCTCTTCTTTGCGAAGGTGAAACAGGCCTCGTGTTTGCGAAGGTAAATGGCCTAGGCCCAGGAAATCTTGGCCTACGCGAACGCGACCAGAGCCTTGCGAACGTGAAGGCTTACCAGCCCTGCCCTACGTGAATGCAAGGGAACCTCCACGAACGCGAAGAGAAATGGCACTGACCCCTCCCCCCATGTCCCTTCCTTCTACAAGAACGCGTGGGGGCCTTAGCGAACACGAAGGGCTAATTGCCCCACTACCCAAATCCTTCTTCGCCAACGCGGGAGGGCTTACACGAACGCGAAGAAGGAAACCAGAACTAGAAAATCTTGTTTCTTTAACTTGGCTTCGGGTGGTCCGTAACACACCCGAGCTCCTCGGGACCCCGTTTAACTACACCAACAAGCCTATAAACATAATACAAACCTTCTCGAACTCTCGGAACACGTAAAATAACAACAAAACCAAGAATCACACCCCAAAACCAATTTGAATCAAGTTATGAACTTCAAGTTTTCAAATCACGCCGAATCATAATTAGACTACTCGGATTGACGCCAAATTTTGCGTGCAAGTCTTAAATCACCATACGGAACTATCCTCGTTCTCCAAATTCTAATTGGACCTCGATACCACCAAAACCTACTCCAAACCAAATTTAAAGAACTTTAGAACTTTCAAAGAGTCAACTTTCACTAGGCGCCGAAACGCTCCCGGATTATCCAAAACTTGATCCAAACGTACACCCAAGTTCGAGATCAGCATACGAATCTATTGGAATCGTCAAATTCTGATTCCGAGGTCGTTTACTCAAAATGTTGACTGAATTCAAACTTAACCCTTTATGGCCAACCTTACGGAACTAAGTGTTCCAATTTCAACCTGAACCCTTCCAAATCTCGAACTTACCATCCTCGCGAGTCATAAAATAGTAAAAGCATATACAAGGAGTCTTATTTAGGGGAACGGGGTTCTATAAAGCAAAAAGACCGGTCGAGTCGTTACACTTTTTATGTTATCAAAAAACTATTTTCTTTCATTTCAATAAAATAAGTACTTTTTTCCTATGATATAGAAAAAATATTTTCTTTTTCACATAATGAATACTTTCATTTTATGTCGTAAAAAAGTTATTTTCGTTTGCTTCAACAAAAAAATACTTTCTTTTCATAATGTAGAAAAATATTTACTTTTTCACAAAATGAGTACTTTCTTTTTCTTGTTGTAGAAAAAGAAATTTTCTTTTAATGTTGTAGATAGAGTATTTTCTTTTTTATTTTAACAAAATAAATTTTTTTATGATGTAGAAAAGTTAATTCTTTGGTTTCAATAAAATAATTACTTTGTTTTCATGTCGCGACCCCAATTTTCACCTTAGGATATCGTGTTGGCACCTAATCTCTAAGACTAGATACACCTAACACATGCTGATTGAATAACAGATTTGAAGTTTTCAATCATTTATCATAAACCATTAAATGACATACATGGCCACAAGCGGCCAATAGTTTTACTGTAACAGCCCAGCCCGATAGTGATTTGGTCCGCTCTAGGCCTAGGCCCTCACGGGTTTAAAATGCGTAACTAGGGTTTAAGGCTTGTTAACTTATATACCCAACATCCCTCTTGTGTTTTTCCAATGTGAGACTCTGTCTATGTCTGGGGTATTAGATACTCCCCCTCCTACGAACTCAATGTCCTCTATGAGATTTTTCCCACCGCATGAGATTCGCCTAGACATAGCACTGAGGTTTGCTCTACCAAATTGGGATATGCCTAAACTCAGCCACCATCGGAAAGGCTAACACAAGAGTGACTCTGATACCAAGTTTGTCACGACCTGATTTCTAACCAGTCATAACCGGCACTCAATGCCTTAACTTGACCGAGCGAACCTTCTTGGATTTTCTATTCTGTTCTATTTTTGTTGCGCAATGCATCTCAACACAATTCAATATACTTTAAAGCAAATTCGTTTATAAATCTTTAATCTAAATAATAGTCTGAAAAGAAATTCACTCTGTTTTTTGGAATATGTTGAAAAACAAATGTAATATAAAGTGGACACCCATGACTCTGTTCTGACTCTGTCTATGAAGCCTCTAAGAAATAATGAATAATAAGACAAAATTCTGAAATCAACGAACTCCACGATCACCAAATCTTCTGGTAATGGGAGGAGAATATCCTAATTCGTAGCATGATTACCTGCAAAATCTGTGCCTACATTGACATAGGTCAATGTAGCTTCCCATGAAGAGAACGTCAGTATTCCACATCGGTACTCAGTAAGTAAAACAATCCTCCCACTAAAGCTGGAACGAGACTCTGAAAGAAGTATGTATGCATGATATAAGAAAATTCTAAAAGCTTCAGATGAAGAGTTGAAACAAACAACTCATATATCTAGTATAAAGTTCTTTTTGATGTCACTCATGAAAATTCTCTTTATTTTCTTTTTTGAAAAAATAAAATAAAATTCAGATAGCTATAGATATATAAACTTTTTCGAAACAATTCTTGTAAATTTTTTAAAGTATTTTCTTTTCTTTTTTGGGGAGTTCCATTGATTTGGACATTCTTTCTGATTTTGATTTTGAAAATATTGCCATATGATCGGTATGGTGGATGTTCCCATCCCGATCGCCTGGACATCGCGTTCTTGTGCCTTACTAGGACACTTCTATCATAGTGCCCGAACCATCAGTACACTAATCTCCTACTCTGGCACGAGTAGTTTCAGGGTAACATAAATCACTAGAGGCTATGAACCCTTCTCAACGATCTAAGGAAACTCACAAAATATTCTTCTGAGTAATTCTTGAATCACAGAATTTAAAGCAATTATATATCTTCACAATTCTCATCAAAACAGTGCCACAAAATCATGTAATATATATATATACTAAAATAAACTGCTCACCACAATCACAAAGAGTTTTATATCTTTGTGAAGTACAAGTAAGATTTGGATTTACTGGGCAGAGGTTGCAATAACATAAGCTGTGCATTCTCAATACACTTTCTACTACAAACACGTAATGTTCTATCTTAAAACGAATACTGAGTTGCTAACAAAAAATTTAAGTTCAAGAGATATAAAATTTAAAAAAATAAAGTGTAGCATAGCTATAGTTTTTTGAATAAAACATAGACTGATATTTGACTCCAACATCACAAGGATATATATATAAACGAAAACCTATAAGAAAAAAAGACCGAAGATATATGTAGACAATAAATTGTGTCGAGAAAATAAAATCAAGACTGAAGAGTATTGCCACGATCGTAGTATTTGATTTCAATTAATATGAGTGTACAATCTCTATGATCCCGTTGATTCTACTTTTCCAGTATAAATTCAAGGGCGTTTGAGCTTGATCTTGATTTGTTCTTCGTTCTTGAGCTTGAACTTGATTTGTTCTTCGTTCTTGAGCTTGAACTTGATTGCTTGAAACATGAAACTTGTGGAGGAATTTGCAGAGTTTGATCCATGAGCTCTTTCTTGCTTCTTGTTATAACTTCTAGTGTCTTTTCTGAGTTATGAAGACCCTTATTTATAGTTGTGGGAGGGAAGAGTTATGATAAGAACAAAATCTTTCCGACCAATCAGATTGAAGAGTGACAAGACCGCATTTTATTGGCCAGAACATGTCACTTCCACATGTGGCGCGTTTTATTGGCCTTTTAATTTGACTTGGCATGCCTTGTCATTTTGACACATGTCATAATTCCATTGGCTCTTTTGTTTGACTGGGCGTGCCACATCATTTGACATGTGGTACCAAACTGGGCCTCTAGGAAGATTGAATATTGGGCCTAATGAAGTGGGCTCATCATTTGTAGCCCAACTAAATGGACTAGCACAATGGATTAAGACTTATTTATTTAATCCATATATATTGAACTTATAATTAATCCTATTATATTAGCCAAATAAATTTATTTGAACTAATATATCTTGAATTTAAAATATAGTCCCAATTATTTTACGAATTTAATACAATTTATATGCCTACAAATATCCCCTACATCAAGACTTGTCGGGATTGTATACGGTCAAAATTATTGACCTCGATTTTGTAGGCTCAAGAAGTAGCATCGAGTTCAGGAGTTCGATAATGATAAGGCCGAGCTCGAAGGCAGAAATGGAGGCTCGAAGGCCTAAGCAGTCGAGGAACATCAAATCCAGTGCGACCGGTCCCGAGACAATACTGTTACAAGTTTGTTACAGAAGGACAAGATTCTCGCCACGTCCCCAAAGATCATGGCGCAAATTCCGGGACAGATTTGTACAAATCCGTTCTAGGCGGTTATACAGCTGTACCAATAAGATTCTTTACTGTAAATATAATGTACCTTATTTAGGGTTTCCCCTCCTTCATAAAGGGGACCCCAATCATTTGTAAATCCATTTAATCGTTGGCAAGGAATATACTATCTCACTTTCTCGTTCATTGTTCTTCAGAATCATTTTCTAGCTTTATTGCTCTTAATTTACTGTTCTTGCTTTATCATCTCTAACCCACCTCGAGGTCATCGAGCTCAAGGTCTATCTCGCCCAAGTAACACTGGTTTGGTTGACTGATTCCTATCATTTATACTCTATATTACTTGCTTATTAATTAGTATTGGACTAGATCACATATCTTTAAAACCACAAATCAAATTTTATTGTTACTCGTATTTTCGAGGTAAATAGTTTGGCGCCCACCGTGGGGCTAAGGATAATAGTGATTATTTTAGTGCTAATTTTCTGATAACACACGTTATTCTTCACACTTTTTCTTGTCCAAGATTCTTTGATTTTAGGCTAAAACATGTCGAACTCAGCAAACACACTAGTGCATGGTAATGACGGCCTCAAATTCCATGGGGAAAACGATAATGCAACAACTTCAGGGGCCGGTGTACCACCGCTTAACCCTGGGGTAGCACAAGTTCCTAATCCAGTCGATGTTGGTTCACACATTGCTTTAAACGTCGACTTGGGCACTGACGTCGGAGGAAGCGTACGCAGAGAAGTTCAACCTGGTGGCCAAAGAGCACATGGTCGAGGAGATGGGGAAGTCATACTTCTAGTGATTTTCGAAATGTTACAAGCGCAAAAGATTGATATCGCTCAGTTGCAAAGTCAGCAAAAGACTCCGAGCGTGGTGGGACCAAAAACTACTCATCGTGCTGAACCAGTCCTGGAGAGGTCAAGCAATAACGGGTCAGGAGTTGACCCCGCAACCATGAGAATGCTCGAAGAACTCACAAAGAGGATCGAGTCAGGAGAGAAAAGGATCGAGGACAACGATAAAAAGGTGGAAACGTATAACTCGAGGGCCGATCAAATACCGGGAGCACCTCCGATTATGAAAGGACTGGATTCTAAAAAGTTTGTGCAAGAACCTTCCCCCCCGAGTGAGGCCCCGAAGCCTATTCCGAATAAGTTTCGCATGCCGGGCATAGCCAAATACAACCGGACCACTGATCCCAACGAGCACATCACTACATATACTTGTGGTATAAAGGGAAACAATTTGGAGGGCGACGAGATCGAGTCTGTTCTACTTAAAATTTTTGGGGAAACTTTGTCCAATGGGGCTATGATTTGGTACCATAACCTGCCCCCGAACTCTAACGATTAGTTTGCCATGTTGGCCGATTCGTTTGTAAAAGCACATGCTGGTGCTATAAAGGTTGCAACAAGAAAATTAGACGTATTCAAAATCAAACAAAGGGACCACGAGATGGTAAGGGAATTTGTGTCTCGTTTCCAAATGGAACAAATGGAGTTACCACCAATCTCCGATGACTGGGCTGTTCAAGCTTTCACTCAAGGGCTAAATGAGCGGAGCTTGATAGCATCGAGGCAGTTGAAGCAAAACTTGATCGAGTATCCCGTCGTGACTTGGGTGGATGTGCAAAACAGATATCAGTCGAAGATTAGGGTCGAAGATGATCAATTGAGAGCCCCCACGGGCTCGGTTTATCCAAGCAGATTAACAATAGAAGATTCGAGAAATGCAGACAGGGAACCAAGACCGAACAAGGAGAGGTATCATCCATACGCTGAAGAGCGAAGGAATAGCTCGAGGCACAACATACATCAGAATGATCGAAGAGTAGATCGAGGGCATAATTCTCAAGGACTCATGAGTAAGACCAGGTTCGATAGGCACTCAGGACCGGCGAAGGCGCCTCGATTATCAGAATACAATTTTAGCATCGATGCCTCGGGTATCGTCTCAGCAATTGGAAAATTAGAGATACCATAATGACCTAAACCCATACAAACTGACCCTTCTTAGAGGAATCCCAACTTGATGTGCAAGTATCACGGTACACATGGGCACAAGACCGAGGATTGCAAGCAACTGAGAGAGGAGGTAGACCGATTATTAAATGAGGGGCGTCTTCGTGAATTTCTCAATGAAAGGGCCAAAAACCATTTCAGAGAAAGAGGCGCCAATAGGAAGAATGAATCAGAGGAACCTCAACATGTTATTCATATGATCATTGGCGGAGTCGACGTCCCACATGAACCCATATTCAAACGCACAAAAGTGTCTATCACAAGGGAGAAGCGGACTTGGGACTACATGACAAAGGACACCCTCACATTCAATGAGGAAGACACCGAGGGCTTGTCTAAGCCACACAATGATGCACTGATAAATTCTGTTCTTTTAAATAAAGTTCAAGTTAAACGTGTTCTTGTTGATCCAGGTAGCTCGACAAACATAATCAGATCGAGGGTCGTGGAGTAGCTCGGGCTTTTTGACCAAATCATACCAGCATATCGAGTCTTGAATGGCTTCAACATGGCAAGCGAAACAACAAAGGGGGAAATCATCCTCCTAGTAAACGTGGCCGGAACCATACAAGACACAAAGTTTCATCTCATCGAAGGTGACATGAGGTATAATGCTTTGCTTGGAAATCCGTGGATCCATTGCGTGAGGGAAGTGCCATCAACCCTTCATCAAATGATGAGTTCCCAACAAAAAATGGCGTAAAAACGGTATATGGGGAGAAACACGCAGCGAAGGAGATGTTTGCAGTCCATGCCTTGACACTAATATCAACGCCCTCTACATCGGAAAAGTCAAGCATCAAGGACAAACAAGTTGTTAAATAGAAATCACAGTCTATATCCTCGGTTGAGCCCGAGGAACAGATGGTCGAGAATGAAGAAGAATATTTCCTTACCCCTCGAGCTTTCGTGGCCCCTGAGGAGTCAGATGCGACGAAGTCCACGGTCGAGGAACTTGAGCAGGTGATTTTGATCGAGCATCTGCCAGAACGAAAGGTATACGTAGGGACGGGATTAACCCCCAAACTCAGGAAAAAACTCATTCAATTCGTTATCAATAACATTGATTGCTTTGCTTGGTCAAACCTAGATATGACGGGATCCCATCGGATATAACCAACCATCGACTGAGTGTCGATCCCAGATTTAAACCGGTGGAGAAAAAGAGAAGGCCCAAGTCCGAGGTAAAGCACACATTTATAAAAGACGAGGTAACCAAACTTCTTAAGATAGGGTCCATTAGGGAAGTGAAATACCCCGAATGGCTAGCTAATGTAGTAGTAGTCCCTAAAAAGGGAAACCAACTTAGAATGTGTATAGACTACAAAGATTTGAACAAGTCATTAAAGACTCTTTTCCATTGCTCAACATCAATCGTTTGATCGACGCTACGACCGACCATGAGATCCTTACTTTTCTCGATGCCTACTCCGGGTACAATCAAATTCGAATGAACCTAGAGGACCAGGAAAAGACTTCGTTTATCACGAAGTATGGAACATATTGCTACAATGTAAGGCAGGAAACGTTCGAGATCTTAAGAAAATACAACATGAAACTCAACCCCGAGAAATGCGCTTTTGGAGTTGGCCCGGGCAAGTTCTTAGGTTTCATGGTGTCAAACAGGGGGATCGAGATCAACCCCGAGAAAATCAAAACCATCGAAGAAATCACCATCATAAACAATGTGAAAGCCGTACAATGCCTAAGCAGATGGATAACTGCCCTAGGCCGATTTATCTCGAGGTCATCGGATCGGAGTCATCATTTCTTTTCCCTACTCAAGAAGAAGAACGATTTCACATGGATTCTTGAGTGTCAACGAGCCTTAGAAGAGTTAAAACGGTACCTCTCGAGCCCACCCTTGCTTCACACTCCGAAAGAGGATGAAAAACTCTACTTGTATTTAGCCGTATCCAAGGTAGCGGTAAGTGGCATGCTAGTTCGAGAAGAACAAGGTACACAATTTCCTATTTATTATGTAAGTCAGACCGTAGGAGATGCTGAAACCAGGTACCCGCATTTAGAAAAGTTAGCACTTAAACTAATAAGAGCATCTAGGAAATTAAAAACATGTTTTCAATGTCACCCTATTTGTTTATTGAACACATACCCACTTCGAAATTTCTTGCATAAGCCCGAGCTGTCGGGCCATCGAACTTGGAGGGTACAATATCGAATATCAACCCGGAACGGCCATTCATGGACGAATTTACACCTGCCCTCGTACCCGAAGTAGAAGAGGAACTCCTGCTAAAAACGGGTACATCCTCGGGGGTATGGACCCTCTTCACAGACGGTGCCTCGAATGTGAAAAGGTTCGGGATCATAATTGTTTTATAATCGCCTACGGACAATATCATTAGGCAATCTATCAAAACTTCTAAATTTACTAACAATGAGGCCGAGTATGAGGCCTTGATTGCATGTATCGAACTAGCCAATGGCCTGGGAGCAGAGGTCATTGAGGCCAAGTGTGACGCTCTTTTGGTTATAAATCAAGTAAACGGAAGCTTCGAAGTTCGAGAAGATAGAACACAAAGGTACTTAGACAAACTTCAAGTAACGTTGCACCGCTTCAACTGGACCATGTACCTCGAGAACAGAACAGTGAGGCCGATGCACTTGCGAATTTGGGGTCGTCCGTCGAAGAAGATGATATTATCCCAGGGACTGTTGTCCAGTTGTCGAGGTATGTGGTCGAAGAAGGACATGCGGAAATTAATTTAACAAGTTTGACATGGGATTGGAGGAATAAATACATCGAATACTTGAAGCACGAAAAGCTCCCCTCGGACCCAAAGGAGTCGAAAGCCTTACGAGCGAAAGCAACTTGATTCTCGCTCGATGAAAATGGAACATTATACAGAAGAACCTTCGATGGACTACCGGCAGTATGCTTAGGACCGAGAGACACCGATTATGTATTGCGAGAAATCCACAAAGGCACTTGTGGTAACCACTCTGGTGCCGACTCTTTGGTTCGCAAGGTAATTAGAGCAGGATATTAGTGGGATAGCATGGAAAAAGATACTAAGGAGTTCGTTCGAAGGTGTGATAAACGACAAAGGTTCACACCGATGATCTATCAGCCTGGTGAACAACACCATTCGGTCCTATCCCCGTGTCCATTCATTAAATGGGGGATGGACATCGTCGGCCCCCTACCAATGGCGCCATGTAAAGCTAAATTTATTTTGTTTATGACTGACTACTTTTCAAAATGGGTAGAAGCGCAGACCTTCGAGAAAATAAGAGAAAAAGAAGTCATTGACTTCATATGAGACCACATCGTGTGTCGGTTAGGGATACCCTCTGAAATAGTATGTGACAATGGGAAGCTGTTCATCGGCAGCAAAGTCACAAAAATTTTCGAAGACCATAAAATCAAAAGGATTCTATCAATGCCCTATCACTCAAGCGCAAATGGCCAGGCCGAGTCCACAAAAAAAACTATCATTCCAAACTTGAAGAGGAGGTTGAATGATGCTAAAGGGAAATGGAGAGAAGTATTGCCACGAGGATCTATGGGCATATCGAACAACGTCGAAATCAAGCACGGGGGAAACCCCATTTTCTTTGGTGTATGGGTCCGAAGTGTTGATTCCGGTCGAGGTCGGGGAACCTAGCGTCAGCTTTCAGCATACTACCGAGGATTCGAACCACGAGGCTATGAACACTTGCTTCGAGCTACTAGATGAAAAACGTGAAGCCGCACTAGTTTGAATGGCCACACAAAAGCAAAGTATCGGTAGGTATTACAACAGAAGGGAGAACCTTCGCCATTTCGGAGTCGGGGACTTAGTTCTAAGGAAAGTCACCCTCAATACTCGAGACCAAAACAAAGGGAAACTAGGACCCAATTGGGAAGGACCGTACCGAGTCATCGGAGTCGTAGGGAAGGGATCCTACAAACTTAGCAGAATGGAAGGCGATCAACTACCAAACAATTGGAACATATCACTACTCAACGATATTATTGCTAAGGTATGACCTCCTTCCCTTTTTCCATTTATATTTAAGACTAACTCCTTGCAGGCGTTCGATTGGAGACATTGAAGCACCCTTCAACTCGAAGACTTTGGATTTTAAAGCACGCGTTGCACTCTTTTCCCCCTTAGATCGGGTTTTATCACAATTGGGTTTTTCCGAAAAGTTTTTTAGCGAGGTAACACTTTTATGCTACCTAAGGGGAATTAAACAAGTATTCAAGTCTTCTTTTCAATCAACCTCAAATACTGGGGGGCATCACCCTCGGAGGTTGTACTTTCGAAGAAAACAATTCATGACAAAAAAGGCCTCGATAGGAGAACGTTGTAATGGGCCAAACGGTCAAATAAACCGTGTCCATGTAGAATAGTCGAGCCCCCAACGGCAAAGCATGTACGCATGTATCATATAATCAAAGAAGCATTCTTTCTATATCAAAA
The DNA here is from genome assembly GCA_005239495.1 of Nicotiana undulata. Classification (NCBI taxonomy): domain Eukaryota; kingdom Viridiplantae; phylum Streptophyta; class Magnoliopsida; order Solanales; family Solanaceae; genus Nicotiana; species Nicotiana undulata. The sequence continues at coordinate 16,197 of ML248682.1, forward strand.
CACTTCATGTTTCAAAGAAGTATACTATTATACGAGTTCCACACTTATAATTCTACGAGAAATGATCTCAAGGGCCAAAACGCAAATGCACCCCGAATATTCGGGGATTGTCATCGATGGTCAACACTTATGAACCATCGAAAACTCGAACTCATAAGACCTATAAGAGGAATCCCCTTGATATAAAGGCCAAGGCCACCATAATCGGGGACTAACCTTTCAAAATATTTTGAAAGGTTATCGGGAAACAAGTCAAAGAGACATACCCGATGGCTACGACCACATTATAGGCTACGACCATATTAAAGATTACAGTCATATAAAAAGGCCACGGCCAAAATAATGTGGCTCCGAGACGTCCAACTTCCTCCATAAAACTAAAGGCCTTCAAACACTTTGAAAAATCGGTTAAATCAGGCTACCCTCGGCAAAAGCAAATGATAAAGGGCTTCAATAAAACCAGCCCTCCAATAATTCATAGGCTTCGATAATATCAGTCTTCGAAAAAACCTCAAGAGGTAGTCAATTATCGTTACACAACGAATTACAAACGAGGTTCCAATCGATCGAACCTTCGAAAAATCCAACGAGTGCAAAAAGCACATGCTAAGGCATACCAAATTTTTCACTAAGTCTTTTAGCCGAAAAAGGGAAAAATTATAGCCGCTTTAGAGGACGAATCGGCCCTACCTAAAAGAGCCTAAGGGCCAACCCAAAAAAGCCTAAGGGCCATTATTTAAAAAAGCCTAAAGACCAATATTTAAGAGCATAAGGGCCGAATCACACGGAGTTCGAGACCTTGCTCTCACTCAGCTGGGACTCTTTACTCAAGAGTCCCATCACTTCGAGCCTGCGTTCAACAGACCTAAATCTTAGCTCGAGGATTGAACCGTAAAAGGTATTCTATTATCGCGCATTGATCAAATAAAAACCTAAGGGTTTACTATATTCTGAGTCCATGCCAATACTCGGACTGATCATTAGAGTTACAACATCAAATTTCTTTTCATAAATGTAGACGAAACATAATTTAACACTAAACGAAGATGGAATAAAGAGGTTCTTTATATTCATAAGAGATATATTTAAAACTCCCATGATGGGACCTTACACAAAAGCAAAAAAACAAAAATAGAACAAAAAGAACCTAATCTATTTTCTGGGCTACTTGCTGGGAGGCAATATCCACGAGAGCTGTATCTTCGAGGACCTCCTCCTCCTCCTCGGGGACTTCATCTTCATCTCCCTCACTCTCGGATCAGATTGCAGAATCCTCATCATCGAAGAGCAGTGCAGCTGCCTCTTCCTCCAAAGTTTTCCCCTTCTCGATATCGACTGAGAGGTCGAAGCCTCTTGCATGCACCTCCTCGAGAGTTTGTCTTCCGAATTCTAGCCTAGCATGGTTGAGGGCACATGATAACTTGAGCTCGGGTGCGGCAGAGATCTCCTGTGCCCGAGCATTAGCAACAGCGGCATCAACTCAGTATGAGGACACGAATGCCTCATCCTCAGATTTGGCTTTAGCAAATTCAGCGGCCGATTTAGCTCGAAGCTCCTCAATTTTGCGGCTCTCCTCTTTTGCACTTTGAAGCTGGTGCTCGACCGAGGCCAGATTTTCTTGAAGAGTGTCTTTTTCTGAGGCGAGACGATCCATATGTTGTCTCCACCCAAGGGTTTCAAGCTCTTTGGTCTTGAGCTCCTCTCAAAGTTGCTCCATCAGGTCGGCCTTCTGCTGGAACTGCAAAGTTGAAGTATTGGACACCAAACAAGTGAATACAAAATAATCCCACAAAGACTATATTACCTGCTCGATGAGCTCGACCTTCTCTTGGGAAACCTTCTCCAAACCAGCTCGAAGATATCTGATTTCCCCCCTCTTTTGGAATAGAGAGCCTTAAGGTTGTCCATCTCTACCATGAGCTTCTTGAGCTCAGCTTCACAATGGGCAAGCTCGACCCGAGACTTGGAAAACGTTATTGTAAAGCAACACGACCTTCTCACAAAGAAAAGGAGTCAGAAAGATAAAAAATCAAACTCAATGCGTAGTTGTAAAGGAAACGTTTACCTGTTTGTGAAGCTTTTCGGTCTCCTAAAAAATGAATGAGGTGTTAAGGTCGAGTCCCTCTTCAATTCCAGCGAGGTACTATTGAAAGATGTCGTTCTCCTCGTGGGACATTCCCACATCTGGCGTCCTCATGTCCTGGGCTTCCAGTATTTTCCCCTCAGAGAACATCGAGCCTGACGGAGAATCGTCCACATCGATTACCCCGAATGACTCACTCGAGGAATTTTCCTGTCTTCGGAGGGCCTCAGAGTTGGGCTCTCCCAGTTCATCAGCCAAGTGCCCCCCGGGACAAGGACTCTTGTCACTTGAGCTCCCCTTAGAAATTTCTTCGGCTCGATATTGAACCGTATCGGCCGCCTTCGGTTCAGCAGCCTTCGAAGCATTAGTGCTTCCTCTTTTCCGAGTTATTAACGGGTGGCCATCATCTTTTCCCTCTGTGCTGTCTCTCTCTTCATCCTCAGCACGAAGACGTTCAGCTGTTTCCTGAGATAAGACCACAGTATCGACGTTAGGCTTTCGAAGCTTGGTTTTCTTTGGCTTTGGGGAGTTCGCCGGTTACCCCTTCTTCCTTTTCTTTTCCTTGTTGGTCTTTGGGACTTCTTCCTCACCGTACGGGGGCGACCTCATTAAAATGGCATCTCCAAGTCCTGCATGAAGGCGAAGATGAGTATTTCACTAAAAAACATAGATGATCAAATAATAAAAACTCACCATGGTTTTTGGCCTCCCATCGATCTTTGGCCAAATCACGCCAATTGCGCTTGGTGTATGAGGAAGTAGTGGCCAGTTGCCGAACCCAACCCGGGAGGTCCGGAACCGCGCCAGGAAACCAAGGAATGGCTGCATCATTATAAAGAAATTAGATCGAGAAAGAGATAAGATCGTGAAAGAACAGAAAAATCGGAGTACCATCGATAAGCCTATACTTACGTTTCATATTCAATTCCTCGGGGAATGGCATCCTTTCGGCAAGAATAAGGTCGGAGGTCCTGATTCGGACAAAGCGTCTCATCCACCTTCGATCCTTGTCTTCATCGATGCTGGATAAGAAAGACTTCGAGGTCCGACGTTGCAACTCTATCAGGCCACCTCGATAAATGCGATGGGTGTATAGCCTGATCAGATGATCGAGGGTAAAGGACATCCCCTCGACCTTGCTCGAGAAGTATCTAATCAACGGGACGATTCGCTAGAAGGAGGGGTAAATTTGACCAAGCGTCACTTGGTACTACTAGAAAACATCGAGAATGACTGGGTCAATGGGGTCCATAGAAGGATCTACATGACCCAATGTGACCGGATAGGTATACATGCTTAGGTATCCTGCTTTGTGAGTAGTAATGTCTTCATCAGAGGAAGGGATCACCACGTCCTTTTTATCCCAGTTGCAGTCTATTCTCAATTGCTTGAGTTCGGCCTCGGTTATCAAACTAATTTACCGAGTCAGAGGCTCACATCGACCTGGAACTGAGGAGGGTCTATCAATTTTGAAATAGGAGGATGTTTCGCACGACCCTAAGAATACACTCCTCGATACGAGGAGGCACCATTACCTTACTTTTGGATGGCAGTGATGACAAAGAGGCTTTCTCTTTCTGGGGAACATACTTAGATGTTTTTTCCATTACTGATGTTAGATTCAGAAGGAAAGAAGAAGTTGGTGATGAAATAAGCACAAGTTGAGGAGAATGATAAACACAGAGAGAATAAAGAAATTGATGTAGGTTTAAGATGCTGTGGAAAGTAAAGTTTGCAAAGTGATAAGTTGAAGTATTTATAGAGGTCACCTAGGCATGTTGAAGAAGCCAAACAACTGACCATTAGCCGCTTTCAATTAATGGCTTTTCAAAAACTGTGCAGACGTGACCTTTCACGACCTTTCAGACACACCAGTTGCTGACATCACGAGACTGACATCAAGGTTGGGGCATCGAAGGGTCGAGAATCAAATTGTTTCTTATCATTTTATTCTAAGAAACGCGGGGACTATCTGTATACAGTCAAAATTATTGACCTCGATTTTGCAGGCTCGAGAAGTAGCATCGAGTTCAGGAGTTCGATAATAATAAGGTCGAGATAGAAGGCAGAAAGGGAGGCTCGAAGGCCTAAGCGGTCAAGGAACATTGAAGTCAGTGTGACCAGTCCCGAGACAATGCTGTTACAAGTTTGTTACAAAAGGACAAGATTCTCGCAACGTCCCCAAAGATCATGGCTCAAATTCCGGGATAGATTTGTACAAATCCGTACTAGGCATTTATACAACTGTACCAATAAAATTCTTTACTGTAAATAGAATGTACCTTATTCCCCTCCTGTATAAAGGAGATCCCAATCATTTGTAAGATCCATCTAATCATTGGCAAGGAATATACTATCTCACTTTCTCGTTCATTGTTCTTCAGAATCATTCTCTAGCTTTATTGCTCTTACTTTACTGTTCTTGCTTTATCATCTCTAACCCACCTCGAGGTCATCGAGCTCAAGGTCTATATCGCCCAAGTAACACTGGTTTGGTTCACCGATTCCTCTCATTTATACTATATATTACTTGCTTATTAATTAGTATTGGACTAGATCACATATCTTTAAAACCACAAATCAAATTTAATTGTTACTCGTATTTTCGAGGTAAATAGGGATATGTAATTATTGATTCCCAAAGACGAGGTTTGAATTACCACGAAATCCACTTCCTTTTCTTAAAAAAAAAAGCTTAATTGATGAATTTTGCTCGAGACTTTCTCCTTAATCCCCATTCTTCTTTTATGACGCCTTGACAATGATAGAATCTTAATTCCATCCCTCATGAATTCAACCGAAAACACTATAACTAATTAGCAAATTGGTGAAATAGCTTCCCGTAACTTTAGATATTGTTCATTCTTGGTCTCATAAACTTATAAAGATGATTATAACGTTGAGCTCTTGGTCATATTATTCCTTGGAAACATCATTAGGCAAAAATAATATTTGCAAATCTCCTCCTCATAGATTTAACTATTAAAGTGACCTATGCACATGACATAGACTATATTTTGTCCTTTCCAAGACAGGAACTTATACGACTTTACCCGTGACTTGGCATTCCACTAAATTATCATTTGTAGGAAATCCACACAAGGTTACCTTGTTATCAAGAGTTTAATGTTCTTTTGCACGCCAATATTGATACCTTTACCAGAATACTTTTCCTTATTTTACTAGAACTGCAAAGTGCTTTCAAAATTTGTATGCAAGTATGAAACCTCCGACTTGAGAAGTCTTTTTACAAGACAAGTTGAAACCATGATGTCCGTTCCCACATTGGCACTAAAATTTCAATAACCGTCTTTTGTCATCTATAAATATCGTATGGACTTTATTCTCTAAGCATCACTTTCAGCGTTTGCAAATATTTTGAGTCTACTTTTGACGACTTGGGAGCATTGACGCGAAGTAATTTCTTTTTTTTTTGTGTGCTTTTTTCACTCTATTATCTTTTTTGTATAACACTACAAGAAAAATGTTCAATAGCGAAGGAAAAAATGGTTCCTATAAGTAAGAAATTGGTCCCAAATGGTTAATTGCGACCATATAATCTGTTCCTTATAGCTTCCGCCGCTAAAGGTCATTAAGGACGAGATACAATATTGGTCGCTAAAACTGTTTTGCGACCAGCTTAAAACTAGCCCTAAAAGGTTTTTAAGGACCATGTTTCTGGTGCCTATTTGTATGTTTTAGCGACTATATTACTGGTCCTTAAAATATTTTCGCGACTAGTTTAAATGTCGTCGTTAAAACGTTTCACGACCAGTTAGAAGCTGGTCGTTATATCTTTTCGAAAAAGTTTAAAGCTGGTCCCTAATGTCGAACAGGTCAGCGCTACAAAGCTACATATTTAGCAACCAAATTTTCTACTCTTAAAAAGGATTAAAGAACTAACAGTCTAGTCCCTAAAGAAACAAGTTACAAGTCCCTAAATCACATTCAATTTGCAACTAGAAATCAGGAATATTAATAAGATGATGTTGCTTTCATAAAATAATACCAAAAATAATCAACATAAGTTTAGTTGCATCATACATCAATGATGTAAGCTAGTCACAATCTTGTGTTCATAAACATTTAGCAAAAAATTACATATCACTAATATCCCTCGATTGTTATGTAAAACTTTCTTGAAATTCCCAACAAAATGATGACTAATCTGTATATGTCGTCAAAAATCTGCTTCTAGTAAACTTCAATATCCAGAACCTGTAGAAGAAATAAGAAATTTCAGTTAGAAAAACTGTATATAACAATGTAGACGGAATGTTATCACAGTTACATGAAAAAGCGTTTTCTTCCATTGATTCTAACTTATCAATATACTTCACTCATCATTTACTAAGTCAAACGATGTAATTATCCCTAACTTTAAAACGAAACATATATTGTTTGCAGCAGCACAATGCTACACAGAAAAACACCAACTCTACATGTGTCATAACATATATGCAAACAAAATTCAGCTGAATTAGGAACTACGATTACCTTGTTGATATATCTCTTCACGTCTCCTTTGCCTTTCTTCTTCTGATACTCCCAGTAAATATCGTAATAAACTTAGAGAAGGAGTTCACATCATTAGATTCAATGCAATTAGCACATTCCAAGAGAAACGAAAAAGGAAAGGGACGTAACATAGCTAGTAAGACAAATTTCAGTTAAAGCTTGCATGACCTACTGAATTACCTTTTGGTGTTCACCCTTTGAGTCACCTAAATTACTATCCGAACAAAGATCAACAAATATTACTGACAACCAATTGACAAAAAGAACATTAAGTTTAGTAGGTGTATCATTGCCTGGATCATAGCAATTGTTAAGAACAGTCATTGCATAATCAATTTGCTTCCGTTGCTGACATCTCCCTATATTCTCAAATCCTTAGGGAATAAAGGTATTTTATACTAACATAGTTTCTGTTTTGCAATATTAAGCTGCTGAACTTTGCTTTTGTTTGCAATTGCAGGATTTTGGTTACTAGCAAGGGTAATAGCTATCACCTTTTGTGTGACTTTGGCTGCGTCATTGGCTGCACGACTAGGCGCAACACAGATGGCTGCATTTCAAGTGTGCTTACAGATCTGGTTAACATCATCTCTACTTGCTGATGGATTGGCTGTAGCAGAACAGTCATTGGCTCACTGTGTGGTAGACGTATGTGAACTGACAGTGTACCAAAAACGATCACTACCTTTTAGGTATCCTGGTAGCATGGGACTTGGTTTGTAGACTTAAGAGCGAAGGTGGACACCACATATATGCTGTAGTTTTACTTATCGTCAATCTGTAGTTTGATCTCCAGAACTTAAGGAATCTGAAATAAATGAGTACCTATTACTGCTGGGAGCTCTTCTTCCGTATGGGCAGAGATCCATACAGAAACTACGTATCGTCCCAACCCCATTTGTACATAACTTCACAAACTAAGCTCAAAACAAGATGAAGCTTCTTTGAATTACTCAAATATCTATTCTTAGGCACCAGATTGGCTGACTTCCTCACACCTCCACTGCTTTTACATCAAGAAGACCATGGAACTGATCTTTTAATGGAGAATAACAACACAACAGACCCCCATAAGGTGCAGAAAGTCATGTTAACACATTCGTCAACCAGTAAGGGTGAAAAGCTAAACACGTTTGCACTTAAATTATTTGTGGAACTAGATTGGGATTATCTCTTCTCCTAATTAGAATAGAAGTATAGAAAATATAGAGATACTAATTAAGATATGGAAGATCAATCAAGGGATATCCTAATATCAATCAAGAGATATCACTAATACTTATTATAGCTCTTAGTCATAGCTCATCGAAGAAATCATCTCATGTTGTTGGTATTGGAAAATACTCTGCTCCATCAAAGACAAGTTTGCTGCAGGATATGTGAATAATGGGTGGCTTACACAGAATAGGATGTACTCAATCAGTAGTGGGTACAAATAGAGGAAGGGATGTCTGGAGGACTGGCTTGGAGGAAGATGGATATGAAAATAAGGTAAATATCCCAAATCATAGTTTTGTCTGTTAGTTAGCAATGTACAAAAGATTGCTTACCAAAGAAAGATTGCTTCGACTAGGGATCAGTCAAGATAGTAATTGCCTGACAGTAGCAGAATTTATTGCCTATTTTGAGTTACATCCAATGTTAAACAAGTTCACTTTTAACAATCAGTATGGGTTACCGATTTCAGTATGGGTTATCGACTCCAATATGGGTTATCGAACTTCAATCACTAGTGAACATTAAAAAACCAGTAATACGTTTAATAATTATGCACAACCAGCAAATTCATAATCAACAGAAGAATAAATTCTGCAAATGATATACAATAACACATTTAATCAACAAAATAAGTTCAGGTTTCATGTAAGTTGTTACTCACCTGGTGTCATCAAGGATCCGAATAGTCATTCTCCTGAGCTGGAGGCTGGAAATTAGTTTGTTGCGCTAATACTAATTCTTTTATTTTTCTCAGTTCTGTAATCTCATTTTCGACGTTAGACAGATGATCCTTCAAAGACTGGTTTTCATTTTCAGTTGAACGTAGCTTAGCCAATAGTTCAGTTTTTGAGGTAGTTCCTCCTTTCAAATCTTTCGCCTTCAATCCACCCCCAAAGCCAAATACATGACTACAACTTTGAGGTCCAAAGCATTTTTCTACAATCTCTATGTTAGGAAGTGACGGTTGAGACTGCACCAATTCCTGGATTTGAGCCTACAAAGTATATAGAGAAATTTTTGTTAGATCCCATAATAACTAAAAGTAAAGAACATGTTCAATTAACCAAAAGCGCATGTGTCTCGATTGTTTTAGGATCGACAAGTGTGTTATTCTTCATGCGAGTCTCGAAGAAAATAGTTGCCAAATCAGGTGGTTTGCCATCTTTTCTGCCCTTTACATAAAATTAAATATGTCAAATAATGTCTCGTCAATATTAAGCAAAAATAGATTTGATGAAAACACCTTTTGATAAATAATCTCTCTAATTGGCTTGCTACCAATATGATGAAGTATCTTCAACTTAGTTCTATTTGCTGCATTCTTGTTACTTCTCGCCTATATTTGAGTGACAACATTAAATCCAAATGCTATAAATAAATTATCAATTAAAAGATCACGGTATAAAATAAAATTACATAATTAGTTATTATGTCAAACCTGAAAACTTTCTGTAGAAAAATGTTCCTTTACCAATCACTCCCATTGTTTCTTGTCTACCCCCTTGTGTTAAGGGTTGTCCAGATTTTCTAACCATATTTGGTTTTCCTATTTCTTGAAGGAAAGGACAACATATTTACCATATTTGGGTTTTTCTTTTGTAGAAGAAAATCATAATTCTTCCATGTTTGGCTAATCATTTTTCTTGTAGGAAAAGGTTTGGACTTCTATTAATTGAGGATCCTTCTTTCTCATCAGTAGCATCCACAATGTAGCCATATGGGTTGAGAGTCGTGTTTAAGGGGAGAACTTTACGGGACAAGTGTAATGTGTCACTTGTGTTTGCCTCTTCGTGAGGTTGTTCTCTCGATATTTTGTACTCTCTTTTATTATAGTAGATTGCTCATCTCCGCGGTGGCCGTAGGCCAGTTGACCGAACCACGTTAAATGTTTGTGTCTCATTTGGTAGATTTCTCTTTTATTGTCTGGTTTATCGTCGTTCAATTGTTGCATCACTAGTTTCCGCATGACACCTGACTTTTTTCGGTCCTAACAAGTGGTATCAGAGCGAGGTTCGAGACAGGTTCATCTTGGCGGGTTTAGTTCTGGCCGCAACCTATTTGACGGTAATCATGATTTTTATCTGAGAAATTTGACCGGAGTGCTACTCTTGTTGAGACAAACTTTGTGGTGGAGATTCGGAGATGCGACCTGTTGACGGCTATGTGAAGAAGGTGGATCAGATTTAATTTGTCAGAAAATTCAGGCCAAGGGGGAGAATTGTTAAGGGTTGTCCGAATTTTCTAACCATATTTGGTTTTCCTATTTCTTGAAGGAAAGGACAACATATTTACCATATTTGGGTTTTCCTTTTGTAGAAGGAAATCATAATTCTTCCATGTTTGGCTAGTCCTTTTTCTTGTAGGAAAATGTTTGGACTTCTATAAATTGAGGATCCTTCTTTCTCATTCAGTAGCATCCACAATGTAGCCATATGGGTTGAGAGTCGTGTTTAGGGGGAGAACTTTACGGGACAAGTGGAATGTGTCACTTGTGTTTGCCTCTTCGTGAGGTTGTTCTCTCGATATTTTGTACTCTCTTTTATTATAGTGGATTGCTTATCTCCGCGGTGGACGTAGGTCAGTTGACCGAACCACGTTAAATGTTTGTGTCTCATTTGGTAAATTTCTCTTTTATTGTCTGGTTTATCGTCGTTCAATTGTTGCGTCACTAGTTTCCGCATGACACCTGACTTTTTTCGGTCTTAACACCTTGGGCACATTCTTAAGAGCCTCTTGGATTGTCTTACCCTTCACATATTTTGCATGTAATTGTCCTCTTCATTTGTTCCATAATTCTTTCATTCATCCCAAAATATGATCGCGATGGATATCCATGTCAACACTCTCAAATTTATCCTGCAATACATCAAACATAGATTGATATCCAATATCATCACAGAAACTCCATGTGATAGAAGAAAACATAGTTCTACAATAAGGCTTGAATTAATAAATACCTTAGAATTAATAAAACATAGAACATGCACCAACAGTAACTGCATCATCCAGGTAGTCCCAATGGCACCAGTAATGATGTGCAAATGCACGAAAATGGTGAATATTTAAGTGTTTCTTCACACTAAAACTGTTCATTTCAATACGGTCATTTTCATTTTCTAACTATAAAAACAACTCTGGTCTAGTGATTATATAAGGTCGTGATGCATTTGGATACCTAACTAGGTTCTCTGTTTCTTTCACTAACCTACTCCATAAATCCATTCATACGGGTAATGAACAAAACATGCTTGACCAGTGAAGTTCCAGAAGCTTGCTATGGTAAACAACACAAGTTCAAGCAAATAGAAAACGGTAAACTTACTGATTCTACCGAGACATTCTACATCAAGGTTTCATAACAGAACAACGTATTACAATAGAAAACAAACTACATACACAATAGAAAAAGAGATTTGACCTCCATCAATGCACAGCTCAGCAACATATGAAGTCAACCACAGTGATCCTGAAATTCGTGAGGGTTGATATTTCTTTTTATTGTACTATGCCAAGTCTGTATATTAGGAGGCTTTCTTTTGACAGTAGAACTCTTAATGGTTTATGAGAAAGGCTTCTAGTATTTCACCTGGCTAATTATTTTCATATATAAACTTAGCAGCATCAGCCTGTGCTAGAAAAGCTTGTGCACTACAGAAGATTTCCATCCCATATATAAAGAAACTGTTGAAGAAATCATAGATGATAGGACCACAGAATGCATGGTTGCAGGTGGAAGTTTGCATAAGGAGATTCAAATGGACAAGGAAAATCTAGTTCCAAGTAGCTACATTTGCAACAAAATAAGAGCTTCTAATGAGACATCCATTGTAGACAAAGAATGTCACAAGCAGATGCAAAGTGCTGCCAAAGGATTTGAAGGAACAGACAGAAACAGAGGGACTCTCCACGAAAACAATAATCAGCAAATGGAAGAGAATTTTCCGGGTTCCCTCTCTCCGAGGAACAAAAGAGCTGGTTCAACAAAGAACCACTTTGCTCCAGATATTCAGATAGTTGATGAAGTTAAGGATTACAAACAATCAATTGTGTCGAAGGTGTCACAGCTTCAGTGGACAGATGAACAGCTTGACGAACTGTTTGCCTGCGGTGATGATGAATGTTCTTTACTATAATTTTTTTGTTCACTTTGTTTTAGTTTCCAGTTAACTGAAAGAAATCCCTTATAACGATCAAATCCTTTCTACTTTGATATCCCTAGTTAAGCGCCAAGAATGGATTAAAAAGAGGAATCAAAGGATATATTGGAATATTCCATCCATTTACCTTAACAGCTGTCCACATGTGATTTATCTTTTCTTCCTTAATGCGATCCCACGATGATACTCCCAACGGACATATATTACGGTCACAAACTATTTTTCCCAAGTGCCTCGAAAATAGATTGCTATTCTTTCCAACTGTTCGATTATTGTAGAATGTTACTTTTAGCTTCTCTCCAACTTCAAGTGATGCAACTTCTTTGCACTTGTTACTTCCTCGAATCTTTTTAACCTTTCCGGCAGTACCTAAACCTACATTTGCTTAATTTATAAATGTTAGAAAATATTGTAAAAATTATAAACTTGTGATCAAATATATTTGAGAAACCATACTTGTTTCAACTATTTGGGTGGTCAGCATAACTTGATCAATAGAAAGAGAAAATGGAATATCAGTTTGCATATTCTCCTTGTCATGAAACAAAAGCTTTTGATTCATTGTTCGTAATCCTTGAGCGGCATCCATGGTAGAGTCAAATCTTGTACTCTTAGAAGATCTTGACATATTTTGACTAGCATAATGAGAATTCGGATAGAAGGATCGCTCTTGATTTTCAGACTCTTCAAATGAGCACATAGATCTAACTCTCCCTCGTCCTTTCCATAGAATACCTGGTGCAAGAAATCATATTACTAAAAATTTGGCACTAAATTAAATTCAATTCTAGAAAAAGAACAGATTTAAGGAAACATACTTGCTTCAGCTTTTTGGGTGGACTTCATAACTTGATCAATAGAAGGAGATTATGGAATATCATTTTGCATATTATCCTTGTCATGAATCAAAGAGTTTTTATTTATTGTTCGCAATCCTTGAGCGGCATACATGGTAGAGTCTAATCTTGCACCTTTACAAGGTCTTGACATACTTTGAGTAGCATAATGAGAATTCGTAGGGAAGGATCGCTCTTCATTTTCAAACTCTTCAAATGAGCACATAGATCTAAGCTCTCGCTCTCCTTTTCCTAGAGCACCCGGTGCAAGAAATCATAATACTAAATATTTGGCATTAAATTTAAAACAGATTCCTGTTGTCATTTTATAAACTGAAGTAACAAGGGAGATCATCAATTAAATTAAATTAAATTCTCGAAAAAGAATAGATTTGATAAACCATACTTGTTTCAACTTTTTGGGTGGACTGCATAACTTGATCAACAGAAGGAGAAAATAAAATATCTGTTTGCATATTCTCCTTGTCATGAACCAAAGGGTTTTTATTCACTGTTCGTAATTCTTGAGCGGCAGACAAGGTCACTTAGAAGGTCTTGACATGCTTTGACAATTATAATGAGTTTTTTTATGGAAAAGCCGCTTTTCATGTTCAAATTCTTCAAGGGAACACATAGATCTAAGCTCTTGCCCTCGTCCCTTTCCAAGAGCACCTGGTGCAGGAAATTATATTAGTACAGGAAATCAAATCTAAATAATTACAAAATTGATTCTAAAAGAGAATAGATTTTAGAAACCGTACTTGCTGAATTCTTTTGGATGTAGTGCATAACGTCATCAGTAGATGAACAAGATGGAATATTAGTTTGCATATTCCCTTTCTCAAAAAACCAATAGATTTTTATTCGTTGGTCTCGTTTCAGACACTCCCAAAGAGCACATAGATCGAAGCCCTCGCCCTCGTCCCTTCGCTACAACACCTAGTATAAGGAAATCACATTAGTAAAAGAATAACACTAAAATTTAGGTGTACAAATTGATAACACAATATATTTGAAAAACCATACTCGTTTCAATAGTTTGGTTGTACTTCATAGCTTGATCAGTAGATGGAAAAAATGCAATATCTGTTTTAGATACCCCTAAAGAGCTCAGAGATTTAAGCCCTCTCCCTCGTCCCTTCCCTATAACACCTGGTGCAAGAAACGCATATTTGGTAGTAGCTTTCCCAATGGATGCCACTTCATTTCCATTCTTTGATGGTCTCATATTAAACCTACAAAAAGAAATAAGACATTATAAATGCAATGTACCAACAAAAAAAATCATATAATCAAAAAGCATAACAATATGAATATGCTAATGGCATAAAGAGATACTTCACCTCAGTCAGTTCTTTTTCGTTTATTTTGTATAGGATTTTCTAAATTTACAACATCATCATCCATTTGTTGCAAAATCTCATAGGAATCACGAGGTTGCGTCTTTCTTGCTACACACCAACCCTTGTTGGAATTATCATTAGCATAAAATACTTGAGATGCTTGGTCCGCTAATATAAAAGGCTCATTTGTTTTCAAAAATCGCCCACAATTAACACTTATAATACCATATTCATCTGTTTTAATTCCTTTCTTTTTATCATACGTATCAAACCAATTATATCAAAACACAGGTACTCTTCTTCCAGTGAATTGCAATTCAAGAACATCAGTTAAGACTTCCTAGTAATCAGTATTCTCATTATGTTTATCAATCTCACCGACAACAACCACACCACAATTTTGAGTCCTTAAATGTTTATCATAATCTTCTACATGAAATCTATATCCATTAACAATGTAGCCATTATAATGTAACACATATTGGGTAGGACCACGTGAAAGTGCAAGGAGATCTTCCATGATCTTACTATCATCTTCTTTATACAATTGTGCAACCTATTAACAAGATAAAGTTGATTACTTTTGAATGAGTAATATAATATTGAATTTTTAAATGTAATATGTATATATTACTCGCCCTATCTTTAAACCATTCGATAAATTGTCTGTTCCATTATGTATCAGACAAATGTTGAGTAGAATCTACATGAATTCGTGCAAATTCTCCACAAATTTTAGTTGAACCACAAATATCATACATAAAGGATAATCAATACTAAATGACACAAGGAAAATAAAATATGATATGAAGGACAAAATTTCATACTCTAGAAATGGTAGAACTTTATCACAATTCTTCAGTATGTATATATGTGCTTGCTCCAATCCATCTGCTTCAAGATCATGATATTTTGGAGCTCCTAATTTTTTTTCCAGATTTACAAAATAGAGATAAACCTCCATCAGAATTTTTTAAACCACCATCGTAATTTCGTTCTAGCCGATTAAATTTTGTGTTGATTCTATGCAGATACCTAGAACATAAGGTCATACATTCATTTGCAAGATAACCCTCTGCAATGGAACCTTCTGGACAAGCCCTATTACCAATGAGAGATTTCAAAAAATATAACCATCGTTCTATAGGATACATCCACCGATACTGAACCGGTCTAGAAAGCTTAGATTCATTAGCTAAGTGAGTAGTCAAGTGCACCATGACATCAAAAAATGAGGGAGGGAATACCTTTTCTAACTTACAAAGTGTTATAAGAAACCTCAAATGCACAGAAATATTCAACAAGAATTCCACCGTCCCGGCAAGGGACTGAGCTATAACCAATCTCACTCAGAGGTATAAATTAACAAATAATCCTCAACCGAACGAATAATCAATAACATTCTACATCATGAATTATCCTCACTGTATAACTTCCAGAATAACAATCAATTCATATCACAGAGAATATCAATGAACACTACATAAGTCATCAGGTTCGACTCACGGGCATGCTTGACCACAACATATAGGTACTCGTCATCTCACCTATACGTTGGACATAGAATAACACATAGCAAATAAGACTTTATACCTATTCCCTCAAGCTAAGGTTAGGCCAAACACTTACCTCGATGCCACGAACACAATTCAAGCCTCAACTACCGCTTTACCTCTTGATTCCACCACCAACTCGCTCGTATCTAGCCACAAGTTACTTAATTATATCAATAAATGCGAAATGAATAAATTCTAATGCATGGAAATGAGTTTTCTAAAGTTTTCCCCAAAAAGTCAAAAATCAACCCCGAGCCCGCTTGGTCCAAACCCGGAATTCGGACCAAAACCCGATTACCCATTCACCCCCGAGCCCGGATATATAATTGGTTTTGGAATCTGACCCCAAATTGAGGTCTAAATTCCCAAATTTCAATATTCTTAGGTTTTTCCCAAAATTCCCAATTCCACCATGAAAATTCTAGGATGAATTCTTGTAAAAAGAAGTTAAAGAGTAAAAAAAAAGAGTTAGAAATTACTTACAAATGTTTTGGAGAAGAAAGAGTATTTAGAAAATCGCCTCTTATGTTTTTAGGGTTTTGAAAAATGAAAAATAACTGAAAATCCCGTTTATATATACCCCTCCCAGGCCTCCACCGCGGACCGCGCTAGAGTGACCGCGGCCACGAAGGCCTCATGCGGAACCTCGCCGAAACTCCCCCATTGCGGATCGCGTTAGGGCGACCGCGACCGCGACCGCGACCGCGACCGCGAAGGGTTCACCGCGGACTGCGCTAGGGCGACCGCGGTCCTCACTGTGGGTTCAGAGGCTTGACCCCTCAGACCTGCAACAGCTGTGTTCTAAGTCTAAAAACATCGCGAAACTCTCCCGAGCCCTCGGGCTCAACACCAATTATACACACAACCTCAAAAATATCCTACGGACTTATTCGAGTAATCAAAACACCAAAATATCATCATAAACATCGAATTAAACCTCAAAATCTATAAAAATTCTCAAAGCCTCTTAAACTTCAAATTCTCCATTTTTAGTCCGAATCACGTCAAATTAAGTCCGTTTCTTACCAAATTTTACAGCAACACATAATAACCATATTGAATCTGTTCCGGGCTCCGGAACCATAATACGAGCCCGATATCACAGGGTTCACATCAAATCTCATTTTAAAAAACCTATATATTTTCCAGAAAACAATTTTCTTTACAAATTCATTTCTCGAATTTGGGACCTCGGAATTCGATTCCGGTCATACGCCCAAGTCCCATATTTCCCTACGGACCATCCGGGACCGTCAAATCACAGGTCCGGGTCCGTTTACCAAACATGTTGACCAAAGTCAATTTTATTCAAATAATTATCATAAATTCAACATTTTATCAATTTTCCACATAAAGGCTTCCCGGCTACGTGTCCCGGCTTTGCACGCACATCGAGGTGAGATAAAAGGAGGCTCTTATGGCCTCGAGACACAGATTTAGCTAAAATTACACAGGATGACCTTTTGGGTCATCACATCTATCTAGTTGATGCATCAAAGGTCTCAACACCAATTTCCCATTACTCATTCAACTCCTCTATTAACAGTTGAAGATATATGTCAATCGCATCTCCTGGACTATCTAGACCAGGAATAAGCATAGACATAATGAAATTTACCTGTTTCATACACATCCAAGGTGATAAATTATAAGGAATAAGTACCACAGGACAAACACTATATGAGATTTTCGAATTCCGAAATGGCTGGAATCCATCACTAGCAAGTCCAAGTCGAACATTACGAGGCTCAACCGAAAATGAGGGATGAAGTTCATCAAATGATTTCCATGCCATTGAATCAGCTGGGTTCCTCATTGTTCCATCATCAACTCTTTTGTCATGATGCCATGTCATTAAAGAAGATGTCTTTGTAGACATAAACAACCTTTGAAGCCTAGGCTTCAATGGAAAATAGCGTAAAATCTTTGATGCTATTTTTTTGCCATTCTTATTCTTTTCTTCCCCGCTATGTTTATCTGTTTTCCATCTGGATACACCACACATTTTACAAGAATCAAGTAATCTATCTTCCTTCCAATATTTTGGTAGGAAAGCCCAAGGTCCCGAATTACCTTCTTTGCCTCATAATATGAATTTGGAAAATTCGCTCCATCAGGCAACAACTCATCCTTCAACATTTTTAATAACATTGTAAATGACTCATTGCTCCAACGACCCATACTTTTTATGTGAAGCAGTTTAATCAAAGTGGAAACCTTTGAAATTTTTGAACTTCTGTATAGTGGCTTCTCGAAATCTTTCAATAGACTATAAAACTTTTTGTCTTCAACATTTGGTTCTTCTTCAAGTAAATCATTGTAACCAACATCAACAATTCCTCCATCATGATTAGGATATAAATCCCTTAGCATTTCATGTATTTCATCCTCATCCTCATGATCATCTACTTCATTATCATTTTCAACTTCGAAATCCGACTGTGGCTCACCCAAAACTTTTCCATGATGATACCAAAGAGTATAATTTTTAATTATTCCATAAACTTTCAAATGTGTATCGACCATATCACGTGTTCTTAATGTAGTGTTACAACATTTGACACACGGACGTCGTATTTCATACAATTCTCATGTTTTTTTAAAGGCATAATCCAAAAGCTTTTGCTCCCAGATTAAGTAGCTTTCGTCAAGTCGGTTATCAACAAGTTGCATCCATTGCTTACTTGGTGACATAACCTTGGATATGAAATCAAAAAAATATTTAAACAATTAAAATAACAAAAGTATTAAGATGCACATTACATTTAAAAAGTACTAAGATGCACATTACTTGTTATCAAACTTGTGAAACTCATCTTTATGACTAAACTTCCTACGATTTCACAAAGGTTATAGTACACTCCTTAGATTTTTATAGTACACACATTAAACAGCTTGGTAAACCATCCTATTCCAAGATATTTCCTAACCTCTATGAAAATACCATCCGGACTACATGTTTTGTAATCTTCATATTTTTCATGGCATCCTTTACCTCAGCTGACCTAAATCTATGAGTGTAACAAAAGTTTCTATCATGTACAGATGTATGTATTGAACAATTTATCAAAATAGCCTCTCCATATCTCATTGGTCTCACTATCTCCAACCAGTACTTGTTTAGAATCGTCTTTAATACAATTCACTTGGTTTAAGTCCTTAGTCCTCTTTTATCTCAATCATACTAGTTTTGCTACTTCTTTCTCTCCTTCTCGTGTCCCTAACTTTTGTTACAAGTCATCGATGATTTCTCCTCGAGTTTTATTTATCGTTTTCTTAGCTCTCTTATAGTCTTCAAAGGCTACTCCATCTTCTGTTTCTGGTAATTTCCTACAACACTCTTTTAGTTTTAATAAACTCATAGCACCTCCTCATTCCACCACCAGGATTCTTGTGGTCGAGGTCCTAAACCTTTAGACACACCTCTATCACTTCACTTGCTACTTTTTTAATTACAAACTAATATTTCCTTCCACAGGATGTCTAACCCTCCTCCTTCTAAATCTCATGTTCCTTCCTCTCATAATGTTTTTTAACCGCTAACTAGTTAGCACCCTTTAATGCCCACCATCGAATTCTCGGTTGCTTACAACTATACATATGAATTATACTTACCAAATTCATGCTAATTGTTAGGAAAAAAACTGAAGCTTTGATTATCACATCTTAGTAGTAACTTTTCTCATAGACCATTTTGCTGCTTTAAATCACAAAGAAAGAAAACAAAATCTAAACAAAAGCAGAGAAAAGAACTCACTGAAGACTTAAGAAACTGGCACAAACTAAGAGAATTATAAGCAAAAGCACTGAAATGGGTATATACAAGTAAGCTCGACCAAAAATTCATGCAGAATTAACAACACATAACAATCAAAATCCCTTAACATATGCATTAATAAATCACAACAGTGATCGAGTTGTTGTCAATCGAGTGGAGCATATGCTGTAATGCCTGAATCTATTGTTTCTATCAGTGGTGACATTACTGCTGTAGTGCCAAACTCGTGACCCTTCAAGCAAATCCTCAGAATAATCGTAACAAATTATAAAGAAGAAAACCATCGCAGAGACGAAACTCTACAAGAAAAACTCAAATTTCTCCTCCTTGACCTACGAGCCCCATCTTTAAACCATTATTCTCACTTTTATCACTCACACAATAACTATCACTATTCTAAACAACTCAATTGCAGAAAACAACTAAAGAAACAGAAAATTGCAGAACCTGATTTTTTATTTCTATTTCAATCGGAAAAAAAACAAGAAGAAGGAAAAAGGAACGAAACAGATAAAAGAGAAAGCAATTAAACTTACTCTTGATTAGGCAGATAATCCAATGGTAGAGACGCCAACCTTCTGAGTTAGAAGTGATGAACTTTGCAACCTTCTGAGTTTGAAGTGATGAGTTTTGCAACCTTCGACTTCTGACTGATGAAGTTTCCTTCTGAACTTTGAAGATTGAAGTCGCCGACCACTTGATTAGGGATTGAACTTGAAGAGAATTGAAGTTGCTCCTTGATTTGATTAGGGATGAATTGAAGTCGTGCTTGATTAGGGATTGTAGCGTAAAAGTGAATATCTGGAGGGATTTTATAGTGAAAATATATTTTTGGAGTTTTACTTTATATTCAGATTCCCGCCTCTATCCCGCTAAAATGGAGTATTAGAGACCAGATATTAAATTTTATTTAGACCGGAATAAGTCTAGTCGTGTATTTAGAAAACAAATTTGGTATTAGAGACCAAAAAAATCTCATCCCTGTAAGTATACTTTTAGAGACCATATTTAAAACTTGTCGCTAAATAGTGGTCCCTAATAAGCCTTTTTCTTGTAGTGGTAGGTCAAACAAGAAGAGTGTGTTCTTGTTAAATGAGATGATCCATGCATGAAGAATAAAATCTTGGGGTATGAAGGTATGATTACTCATCCCTGCCCGAATATTGGAGAGATTACTTTCAAGGTGGCTCGACTATCAGAGAGATTACTCTCAATGTAGCTCGACTATCAGAGAGATTACTCTCAATGTGCCTCGACTATTAGAGAGATTACTCTCAATGTGCCCGACTATCAAAGAAATTACTCTCAATATGCCCCGACTATCGGAGAGATTACTCTCAATGTGGCCCGACTATTGGAGAGATTACACTCAATGTGGCCCGACTATCAGAGAGATTACTCTCAATGTGCCCCGACTAGGGAGAGATTACTCTCATTGTGGCTCGACTATCGAAGATATTACTCTCAATTTTCCCCGACTATCAGAGAGATTACTCTCAATATGGATCGACTATTAGAGAGATAAATCTCAATGTGGCTCGACTATCGGAGAGATTACTCTCAAGAGACTCACATGTCCACCTTAAGATTGGAATATAGTTTCATTTTAAGGTCAAACCCACGAAGAGGCCAACTTAAAGTAAAAAGGGACTTATATGTCCACCTTAAGATTGCAAAGTTATAGTTTCATTTGAAGGACAAACCCACGAAGAGGGAAACTTAAGGTGCAAAGGGACTTATATGTCCACCTTAAGATTGAAAAGTTATAGTTCCCTTTAAGGACAAACCCACGAAGAGGCCAACTTAAGGTGCAAAGGGACACATATGTCCACCTTAAGATTGGAAAATTATAAAGCTTCAACTCAAAGACTTCATGGACTTGACGACGTCGACTTGAACAATTGGAAAACTTTGAAGATTTGGCGCACTTAGTAGACTTCAACTTGAAGACCGACAAATTTGAAATTTGATGGACTTGGAGATCCGGCGGACTTTAACGCTTCAACCTGAAGACTTTGAGGGCTCAAATACTTCAACTTGAAGACTAGCGAGTTTGAGGACCTTAACTTGAAGACTTGGAGGCTTGTATATTTCGACTTGAAGACTGAAAAACTTGATGACCGGCATACTTAAAGATTTGGAGAACATGAAGACATAGTAAACCCCTGGATTTCAGCACAACTACATGGCATCCTCATAAAATCGTCCCATTGAAGATACCAATTTACGATGGATGGTTTACCCCTTTAAATCAAATGTGATCCAAAGTTTAATAGAAGAATGGTATATTAGCTCAATTTTCAAGTGTTGATTGAATGAATTACACTCCATCATACTTCATTCGGACAACGATTGAGGGGTTATGTATCTTTTGAACTTATGCGACTGAACTCAAAAGGAAACTCTAAGCTACCTACGTACCTCGGTGAAGAGGCTCAAGTCATACCGTAGTTCAGAATGAGTGATTTTTTTATGTCCTAACTTTTTTCTAGGCCGCCTCTTTTGAGGTTTCCGACCTAGCGGACTTTTTTTTTGGTGGGCCGTACACAATTTAGACTTATACGGGCCAGGATGGTAGGAACATGTAGTTTAGGCTCATGCGTCAAGGAGCATTGTAACTTCAAGGATAATACTTCTTAAAAAACCTGCAATTGATAGGGCCGATTCTCATGCCATCTGCATCAACCAGATTGTAAGCCCCCCCTGAGTAAGATTCTTGTACGACATATGTCCCATCCCATTTTGAAGTGAACTTCCCTACAGGTTTATGGGAAGTAATAATGGGTCTTCGTACGACAAGGACTTGATCTCCTACTTGAAAGGATCTTGGGCAAACGTTTTTATTGAAGGATATGTGATAAAACGATGAACATCCTCCAATTCTGCATTATCCTTCATTGAAGATGGAACACCATTCTTGACTTATACAGTAACATGATACGAAGAACCTACATTTCTTCATCTTCTCCACATTCCTTAGTGTAAACCACATTATATGGCTTTACCTTCAGTACTTTTTTACACGAGACCACAAATTTTGTTTGTCACCTCATTCTAGAAGGAACCAAACTTTGGAAATCCTTGGAGATCCTCTGTATTTTGGGTGAAGCGGTTGTTCTTATGCTTTGATAATTTATCAGGAACTTGTTCCCCTTCTTTATGGACCCAATCTATCAAACACGGAAGTGCTCATAGTTTATTTTCCAAGTCGATCATAGACAGAAGGCTTGTTAGATGTGGCATATTCGTCTTCTATACTGATATAATTGTTTCTCGCCCTTCTTATGGAGATTCACACTGGTGACGGTTGCTTGTTTACCAAACCTTCACGTGGTTGCCTTGTCGTATCTTCTGATGGTAGCTTCCCTAACTTTGACGGTTCATTGGGATTGTATCCAGCTTTTCCAAATAGCTTGTAAGTGTTAGGATCAAAACCTTCATTTGTTCGCTTTGTAGGGAATGTCACATTCTGCAAACAATTTTGGGCCACAAACCTTGCAAGTGGCTTTGAGCACAACTTTACTG
Source organism: Nicotiana undulata (assembly GCA_005239495.1). Classification (NCBI taxonomy): domain Eukaryota; kingdom Viridiplantae; phylum Streptophyta; class Magnoliopsida; order Solanales; family Solanaceae; genus Nicotiana; species Nicotiana undulata. The sequence continues at coordinate 39,211 of ML248682.1, forward strand.
CCCCAATTCATTTTATCGGAAGAGTTAACTCCTTTATCATGTTAGTTTGGAGATTAGATGATTCACCTTCATCTTTCTTCCTTTTAGGGACATATTGGAGTGCAGAACTTACTTCCATGCCATAAGACGCAATACCCTCTCTATAAGATTTATTCTCGTTGGGTTGTACCTCCTCAGTAACATCTTTGACTTTACCAATAGTCACCTCGGATTTTTTGGTTGTGGGCTCGTCATTCTCGCTTTTTATGACATCATCAGCTTTTAGCTCATTCACAATCCGGTTCTTCAAGTAGAACTTTGCATCGGCGAAGTGTGACTCAGCTTCAGTGAATGGATCATCATCAGCAACTATCTTCTTCTCGACTTCACCCTCGTAGTATTTCAAACATTGATGGTAAGTAGATGGAACCACTTTATTCTTATGTATCCAAGGCCTTCCAAGTAAGACGTTGTATGAATTCTTTGCATCGATCACATGCAACCATGCACTTGATTGCATATCTTCAATGGTGATTCCCAACCTGTTCACACCTATGGCTCTTTTCCCCCCTTGGTCGAATCCTTGGATCATCACACGGCTTTCAGAGATTTCGTTCATGGGAATACCAAGTTCTTTCACAGTGCGAGTTGGAAAGATGTTCACTGAGGATCCCCCATCAACCAAAATTTGATTTACCCTTTCATCACGCAAATAGCCAACCAGGTACAATGGGCGGTTATGAAGAGTATCACCTAGTAGAAGGTCGTCATTTGTGAATGCAACTTTTTCCTCGCATGAGTTAACTTCTTAAGGGATAGACTCGATGAGCTTCATCATCATTATGTTGATCGTCTTCAACTTTTTTGTTCTCCGATAATTCTCCATCTTTGATTTCTTTTAAATTTCATAACTCATCTAGAATGAAAAAGCCAAAGGTGATAGAGACTTGGTTTGCTCTTGCTTTCACATCTTCAAGCACGATCTTCTTTTCACGGGCCAAGTCCATAACTTTGTCCTTGAAGACAAAGCACTTCTCCAGAGGGTGGCTTACAAGTCGGTGATATTTGTTGTAATTTGGGTCATTCATTTTCCCAACTGCATTTGGTCGTTTCATATCCGGAAGCTCAATGAAATTTAACTCGAGGAGTTCTTCAAAAATCGTTGGCACATCAGAATCTATAAATGGGTACACCTTCTCTTGCATTTGTTTTAGAGTCAACTTTCCACTTGGTTTATCTTGGAAAAAAGTGGATTCATACTATGCTTCTTGCTCACCTTTGTTGTGAACTTCACAACTGATGTGTTGACATTCATGGATTCTTTGTTTTCAGACCTTGGTACCAAATTGCTCAATTTCCTGACTTCTTGCTTGTCGTTCCCTTTGCGAGGCTCATAGATAGGCAGCCTTTGTTTCCAGCGGAGGCCATGTTTAACTTTATGTCATGGGCACGAGTCACAAGTTCTTCAAATATGCTAGGCTTGATACCTTTCAAGATGTAGAAGAGTCCCCAATGCATGCCTTGGATGCAAATCTCTATGCCAGAAGGTTCACTAAGCCTCTCTTTGTAGTTGAGGCTTGCATTCCTCCAACGATTGATAAAGTCGATAACTAGTTCACCCTTTCTTTGACGAGTATTTGTGAGTTCTATCATACTCATAGTATGTCTCGTGCTATTAAAGAGATTGAGGAACTTTTACTGTAGGTGATCCCAGCTATCAATAGACCTAGCCTCGAGGTCTGTGTACTAGTCAAAAGTATTTCCTTTTAGTAAGTGGACAAACTGCTTGACGAGGTAATCTCTATAAGTCCCAGCATTGTTGCACGTCTTAACGAAGTGCGCTACGTGTTGCTTTGGATTATCTTTACCATCAAACTGTTAAAATTTTGGAGGTTGATAACCTTCAGTCATCTTCAACACATCGACCCTTGCAGTGTACGACTTTGCATATGTAAGGGAGGACTTGACAGCAACTTCATACTTATTTTTAATAACTCCTTCAATGAACTTCTTCAGTTGATCGATTGGAATCATCCCTTCAGATGAGACAAGAATAGCCTTAGCGGATGTTACTTGTCTTGGGGGAGAATCACTCTCTGGAACTTCTGGGAGCTTGCTAGGTGCGTGGGTGGATTCTTCTTCCATCAAGATTCCCACCCTATCTGTTAGCTTGTCGATTATAGCATCTGGATTTTGCATGCACTTGGTTAAGACAACAATTGCTTCCGTCAAGTTTGCCAACTACTCCATAGATGAAGTGTTTGTCACCATGGCTTGCATGATTGTTGTGGGCGATGGAGAATATCATGGATTTTCACACAGATTGATCCTTGATTGGCTCATGCTATGTGGTGTAAGTGGGGAGGATTCATCACTTGAAGCATCATCATCTTACTTGGATTCGGAGAGGTCAAGTAGAGCAAGAGTTTTCTTGATCTTTTCAGCATTATCGCTTCCTCCTTCATGTGCATTTATGGAAGATCTTACTCCTTTTGAGGAGGAAGATACAAAAATAGGGGTAGATGCGGACAACACTTGGGGTGCTTGTTATCCTATATAGCTTGATTTGTTCCTCGTGATTGGTCCAAATCTTTCAAAAGGTAACTTCGAGTATGTTTTCCACATTAGTACAGAACCTGAAATTAGCAGCGTTGGTGGAAGTTGAACTGGAGTTGATTTTCTTTGAAGCCATTTCGATGTTATTGAAATTTGGTGACTGAAAAGTTGAGATAAGAGGTAGAGATGGTCCCACTGGGCATGCCAGAATTTGTAGGCAATAACATGCGTCGAGAAAATAAAATCAAGACCGTAAAATATTGCAACGATCGTAGTATTTGATTTCAAGTAATATGAGTGTACAACCTCAATGATTCCTCTGATTCTACTTTTCCAATATAAATTCAAGGGCCTTTAAGCTTTATCTTGATTCGTTCTTCGTTCTTGAGCTTGAAATTGATTTATTCTTCGTTCTTGAGCTTGAACTTGAACTTGATTTCTTGAAGCTTGAAACCTGTGGAGGAATTTGCAGTGTTTGATCCGCGAGCTCTTTCTTGCTTCTTGTTATAACTTCTGTTATCTTTTCTTAGTTATGAAGACCCCTATTTATGGTTGTGGGGGAAAGAGTTATGATAAGAACAAACTCTTTCCGACCAATCAGATTGAAGAGTGACAAGGCCGCATTTGATTGTCCAGAACATGTCACTTGTACCTGTGGTGCGGTTTTATTGGCCTTTTAATTGGACTTGGGATGTCTTGTTATTTTGACACATGTCATGATCCCATTGGCTCTTTTGTTTGACTTGGCATGCCACATCATTTGACATGTGGCACCAAACTGGGCCTCTAGGAAGATGGCATATTTGGCCTAATGAAGTGGGCTCATCATTTGTAGCCCAACTAAATGGACTAGTCCAATGGATTAAGACTTATTTATTTAAGGACTTTTTATATTCCTATACACTATATGAAACTATATTACCTCCCTACTCAAGTTTTAATATAATTACATATTATCTACCTAATTACATTTATGTACATTTTTAAGGCAATCTATGATAGTAATTAGTGTCCTAAAATAACTCTACCATATCTTCCACTCCCTCACGTTTCTCTCTCCACATCCCACCCCCTTCCCCCCACGTATCTTGCACTCAAACATGATTCTCTCTCCACAAACTTCAGAATCCCTCCATTAACGCCTATTTCCTCTCTTCTTCAAAAAGCATTCTAAATGTTTACTCTTTTCTTCAAAATATTACCTCCATTAACGTCTGCTCTTTGCTTGATTTTCAATGAAGAAAACAAAAACTTCAAAGATCAGCCCTAAAAAAGATAAAGGAGTCGATATTCCTACATTTGACTTGGGTGTTTTCTCAGAGAATTCACCCAAAAAGGTTTCAAAATCAGCTCATGCAAAAGAAGAGTACCAGCCCAGGCTTTCCTCTCGTGAAGCTAGTGCAAAAGCTCGTACAAAAAAAAGCACGATATTGATGCTGGTGAATCGTCAATACCAATCAAATATGCAAAAAGGTAAGACAAAGAGATCGATTTTGATGATGATTTCATCGAAGAAGAAGCTGTCATTAAAATTGCAAAAAGGTTAGAGTGTTTCTTAATGTAAAACCTTCAAAAAATAAGAAAGTTCAAAAATCTTCTAAAACTATTCCCCAACAGTCTTTGATGAAGGTAAAAATTTAGTAGTTTCAACAATATATTTTTTTGAAAGCTAAAAAACTTTGTTCTCATTCTTATGAATCAACTAAATTTTTGTTTTTGTTGTTGTAGAAAATTTGTCTACATTGTGTAGATTTCTGATTTCTGATTATAGATACATTGTTATATAAACGTTTTGCCTGATTTTGACTCTGTTTTAAAGATTGTAGATAAATTGTAATATAATTGTAGTTATTTTATTTTTTGTTTTTGACTCTGTTGATCTGATTGTAGATAAATTGTATTATAAGTGTAGTTATTTTGTATTCTAGTTTTGCGCCTTATTTTAATAAATATCTTTTCCTTTTGCTGCAAAATGGATCATTTTTGCACCTCCTAATATTGATTATGGGATCATTAGGTTTCATACATTATCCGACCCAACTATTCCTTGACAAATCAAAGATTTCCTGTCTGAAAATGATTTAAAGCTTTTTAAGAAGACATGTTTTAGTTATTTGCTTTCCTTGCCCAGAATATGTATGCAAAATCAAGCAATTCATCTTCTCATGAAGTATGAATTGAATGGATATGTTTCTGACTTTTTTTGAGCAGAGATAAAGGGTCAGAGGTTGAATTTTGGTTTGAGAGAGTTTTCCCTGATTAGTGGTCTGAGATGTTTTACGGAAGTGACAGAATTTGGTTACACACCTACGTATAACAGTAAAATAATGAGAAGATATTTTCTAAACAAGGAAAAATTTGAAAAGTCATACTTAAAACAAATTGTAACCAGTCGTAGTTGGGTGAACGACGAGGATGCAGTCAAGTTGTGTATTCTATATCTCATAGAATTCTTCCTCTGTCCTTCAGACAAAGACAATGCAGGGTTGATAGACCATTTTAGGTTCTATTTGGTGGACTGAAGACAATATGCGAACTACACATGGGGCAGTGAATCTTATACACAATTTCTTCAGTCTGTTAGGCACAAGCTCAACCCTTCTGTTCATTTTTATGTCAGTTGATACTTTGCACTAGCTATGCAAATATGGTTGTATAAGTGTTGCTCTACCGTCAACACTGATATAGCTACAGGGGTTGATAATTCTATCCCTCGCATACTTAGCTGGTCATCTACTAAGTACAAGATATGGTTATCTGCAATTTAAGATAGATTGATCAAACCAGCATGGATCAAGGTAAATGGTTTTCACTTATGCGTATACAATCTTATAGAAATTATCTACAACTTTTATACATATTATGTCTAAGTCACTCTCATTTCTTTTTTTTCACTCAGTTCACCAACATAATTGAAGCACCAGAAGAGCTTTCAAGAATTAATTTGCTAGATAAAGTTGAATACATCCTTGAAGAAGTTGAAACCAAGTCCGAGCATCTGATAGATGTTGCATCTCCATTCAGACCCAAGCAGACAATTGGAATAGATGACAAGAAAGATATTCTGAAAAAAATAAAAAAATAAAGAAAAGATGTTGACAAGGTAACATATATACATAATCCTGGATAACAACAACAACAACAAACCCAATATGATCCCAACATGTGGGATCTGGGGAAGGTAGTTCGTATGCAGACATTACCCCTACCTAATGCAGGTAGAGAGTCTGTACATAATCCTGGATGGTTTCTTTAATTTATGTTATGCAAATTATTTCGTTAACTCTCTATATTTTAATATGTAGGTTGGTTCTGATCTTGGATTTTTCAAGAAAGATGTATTTGAAGAACTAGGTAGCATTCGACTGCTACTCAATGACTCAATGTGATGGCCCAAGGGGTAATCTTATGAATTAAGACTCTATTATAGGCTCATTAGCCTTAAAAGGACTATTTTAATTACCTCGATTTGCGTGCACAGTACGGGCATGAATCCGGAAAGCTTTTATGTGGAAAATATGAGAAATAGTAATTTTTAGAGTTAAAATTTAGTTTTAGTTGACTATCGTCAATAGTTTGAGTAAACAGACCTGGATCTGTGTTCCGACTATCCCGGGAGGTCCGCAGTAAAATATGGGACTTGGGCATATGCCCGAAATTGAACTCCGAGGTCCCTAGCCTTAGAAAATAATTTTTGAAGAAAATTGTTGTTCTGAAATTTTAAAGGAAATAAAGAAATAATTATTGTTTGAACTCAATAGAATCGGGTCCGTTTTTTGTTCCGGATCCCGGTACAAGTTTGTTATGATATTTAAGTCTTATCTGTGAAATTTGGTGAGACTCGGAGTTGATTTGACGTGATTCAGACGTCCAGTTGAGAAAATAGTGAATTTGAAGTATTCGTGAGAAATAAATCAAGAGTTTGATGGTAATTCATGGTTTCAGATGTTATTTTTGTGATTTGATCGCACAGGAAAGTCCGTATGATGTTTTTAAACTTGAGTGCACGTTTGATTTGGAGTCTTGAGGGCTCGGGTGAGTTTAGAGTAGGCCACAAAGTGTTTTCAGACTTGGAAAAATACATGACTTGAAAAGCTGCAGAACCCAGCTCTCTAAACCTGGAAGCGCGGTAACGCTTGGAATTCCGCGCCAGCGGACCCGGTTCCGCTGCTGCGGTCGGATTTCCGCTGACAGCAGTGTTCAAGCCCATATTTCCGCCGCCGCGCCCACAATTTCGCTGACAGCGGTGGGGCAAGGTCAGAATTTCTGTTGCAGTGGAATTATTCCGCTGACATCGGTGACAGGACCTGAGGCGCGTATAAATACAGTCCTTTTTCATTATTTTACCACTTTTCAAAAATAATAAAACCCTAGAATGGAAGAGGCGATTTTTCAAGAGTATTTTCTTCCCCAATCCTTAACTACTTTTTACAAGATTTCAACCTAGAATCTATAATTCTTCATGGTAGAATTAGGGATTTTTGGGAAAACTGTCACGACCCCAAATCTAAACTAGTCGTGATGGCGCCTATCGTGGAACTAGGCCATCCAAATTAACACTCAAAACATAAAGAATCTTTCATTTATATCATTACTAAACTGATAATCTATAAAGGTTTCGTTTAGTCATTTTTAGGCAAATAAAGCTACACCGAATGTTAAATACAACCCCACGATCCCGGAGTCACTGGTCATGAGCATCTAAAGAAAATATACAAGTCTGAAAAATAAACTATATAACTGTAAGAAGGAGAAATCAGGGTTGCGGACGCGTGCAACTACCTCGCAAATCTTCGAGAAGTCTTTGGAACAGATAGACACCTCACTCTGCCCTAGCACCTGGATCTGCAGACAAGGTGCAGGTAGTAATGTGAGTACGCCAACTCAATAGTAATGAAAGTAAATAAAGTCTGAGTAGAAAGAAACACATAAAATCAAGTCATCAATTCACAATAAGCACAATCTTTCTTTCCAATAGTGTATACGTTAAATCATCACGCTTAAAAAGCCGATTTCAGTGAAAATCCTTTGAAAAATGTAATTTCCAACAGTTTCAATAAAATGTCCAAGAATTTAGTGTATAATGATATGAATCACAAGTAGCCACTCAGGCAAAAATATGAATAATAAACTGCCCTTCGGGCTTAACATCACTCAGAATCAGTCCCTCAGCATGCCTCACAATCACTCATAATCAGCCCCTCGGGCAACCTCACAGCCACTCATGCCTCCCAATCACTCATCACTCGGCACTTGGCACTCGCACTCAGTAGGTACCTGCGCTCACTTGGGGTGTATAGACTCCGAAGGGGCTCCTACAGCCCAAGCGCTATAACAAGACATCTCGTGGCATCATCACTCAGGCTCTCGGCCTCTCTCATATCATAAGATAGTGTAACATGCTGTGGCACGTAGCCCGATCCCATAATATCCTCACAACATAGGCCCTCGGCCTCACTTAGTCAAAAACCTCTCAAAAGCCACTCGGGCTATCAGTAAAAACGGGGTACTCGGCCCAATTATCATTTTATGCATCAAAATGGTGTAAATGAGATTGAGTTTCGAAATCAGTTAAACATAATACGACTGAGTGTAAATTATAAGTCAACATAGTGAGGAATAGCACTAAAAATCCCCCCAAGGGGTACAAACACTTGTCACGAGGCCCAATTACGGCATTCCGCCCAAAACATAGTAATAATCTTTGAAACATGAAATATCATATGATTTATAATCAAATACGCAACTTAATAGTTTCTACGGGACGGACCAAGTCACAATCCCCAACGGTGTACGCCACACACTCGTCATCTTGTATGTGCGCCACTCCAAAATAGTGATACAGTGTGAAGTCCGGGGTTTCATACCCTCAGGACGATATTTACAAACATTACTTACCTCAAACCGGATGAAAACCACTCCGCGATGCTCTTGCCCCTCGACTCAGCCTCAACACGCCCCAAATCTATTAAAAATCATATTCATATCAACAAAACACGCTAAATCAACAAAGCCCATGCGAAAATAACCAAATTACGTTAAGATACGCACCTGCGACCCTAAGATACGCACCTGCGGAAAATCCCTCGCAGGTGCGATTTATACTTAAATCTCGAAAACCACTTCTGCGGTCAATTTCCCGCATCTGCGATCACGCAGGTGCGGTTCCCTACTCACACCTGCAGTTTCTGACTATCACACCACTGGCCGCACCTGCGACTGCCCATGCGCTTCTGCGGTCCCCAATCCGCAGGTGCGGTTATGACAGCACTAGCAGCTCCAGCTGCTCTTCAAAGCTTCCAACTTTCGGATAATCATCCGAAATCAATCCGGATCCACTCGGGGCCTCAACCAAAGTACTAACAATTCATATAACATCACCCAGACTTAGTCAAACCTTCAGATCATTCAAAACAACATCAAAACACCGAATTATTCCCAAATTCAAGCCTAAGGATTTCTAAACTTCCGAAATTTGCCAATAATGCCGAAACCATTCATACCACATCCGAATGACCTGAAATTTTGCACACACATCCCAAATGACAATACGAACATATCCCAACTTTTGGAATTCCATTCCAACCCCGATAGCTAATTTTTCACTGCCAACCGGAAATCGCCAAAAATCCAAATATCGCCAATTCAAGCCTTATACTACCACAGACCTCCGAATAATATTCTGAACACACTCCTAAGTGCCAAATTACTTAAAGAAGCTATCTGAACCATAAAAACCACATTACAAGATCATATACCTATAAGTCAACTTCCGGTTGACTTTTCCAACTATTTAACCAACTTAAGAGACTAAGTATCTAATTTCTGTCCACAACCACTACGGACCCGAACCAGCCGACCCAACATAGCATAAATGAACTAATTAACACAAAACGAAGCAGAAATGGGGAAATCGGGGCTAATCTCACGGAACGACTGAGCAGGTTGTTACATTCTCCCCCACTTAAATATACGTTCGTCCTCGAACGTGCCCAGAGTTGTTCCAAAAACCATCAAAATTACCGTGAAACCTACCATGCATATACTCGGGGGGTGATCCCACGTCACCCTATCCCATATAGGTCCAATAACACCACATAGTTGAAATTTTGAAATCCAACCTGACCCATAAACCTTAGAACCAACTTTCCACTTCTGAAATAATTTACAAGATCAAAATTCCACAACTATAAACTGAATAAGTCTGAACACGCTGTATCAATCCATATCCATAACCCAAGATGTAGTCACATAATATACTGCATGATTCAAACACTCATATCCATAACTCCAAATCACATTAGCTTCTCAAAACAACCCAATACCGGTACATAACCTATTATCAATCAATGGCTCACTCTAACACTTTCATATACTGCCGATGATAAAAGAAACTCGTAGAAACTAGCAACCATTCGTCCGATCAGCCAGTCATGGAGCTCTCCCTTCTCCGACATGAATTATAGCAGATTTTTATGCCGACTTTCGATATTATCCTTCCAACTATGATGTAGTCAATTCTGATAGTATTCATTCTAGATCCAATGACCTCTTCTAATCAAAACATGACCACCCTGATAACACGACACATCAATACATTCCAAATCCATAACCTGTGCAACCGGTGAACCCAATAGCAACATCCCAACATACTCAATCATAGAGAATATTCACACGAGAGGACTATCTCGCCAGCTTAACAAGTACCATCACAACACCATGCTAAGATCCTGGCACACATCGTAAAACCAAAACACACGTATCTGACACCAAGGATCATACCTCTACATAACTCCGCTATAATGCGTGATCCCATCCCACGCTGGACCACATGAAATACTTCAATCCACCTTTCTCAAAATCAATAACCATGCACAATTCGACATCAAGTACTCAAAGTGCATTGCCATAACCACGGGAAATCGGACGATACCATGCCACACGAACCCGAAAGAACATAACCAATGCGTCTCAATCCCGCAATACCATGCTTAGAACTCTCTGAACCCCATTTGTACAACACCAAACCGTCAGGATTGAATCCTTCTAACTCAACCAAGATACGTAGGTCACCAAAACGCAAGAGCATTGCTAAGAAACACCTACAAAAACCCATTGCCTCATAAACACCCAAATATCTAATCATATCCCTTACAATGCCGATCCGACCTACTACCAAGCTGTCTTATTTATCCAAGTTCCTTCCGACTTACCTTCGAATTGATACTTCTCCTTGCTATAATACCGCAATTCTCAATCTAGACTCACCACACGAGACCCAAGCATAAGACCATACTGTCTAAGGCTCGTAAGCTGCTGAATACTCTCTCAAATATCCCCAATAGTACCACATTCAAAATACTTACCTTGAGGATACTTCATGCGAATCTAAAGCCATTACCTTCACTTTCCTAATACTGATATGTAGAATCCATGATAACGTAGAAATGCCAGAAGCCTTGACACCCTTCATGTAATCTCAGTTCTAGCCCAATACACACCTTGAAGATCCTCAATTGCTACATATAACCTTGAATCCATCAGAACCATTCTCGAGAGTCATCCACTCTACGCAAATCTCAATTACACTGACCAGGCAGACAGAACGACCTATCCCCATTTGCACACCACATACTAGGAAGAAATCCACACACTTGAAGCAACAAGCAAATTCGTACACTGAACACACTACACCTTTTACAATTACAACTCAATCATTCAATAAAACCCATTTACCCATCGAGTACATTACAACCTTTATCGAAGAATTTCCATCACTCGAGTCATTCCCAGACTCCACCTCTGCAGGTCATATCTGATTCACCAATATACCTCGAACCAAAACCAATACAACACAAAATCGAGCAATCAACTTATCATTAACAGACTCTCCCACTTGGCTCAAAGCCAAAGATGAAGACAACTAATAACTCATAATGCACAAACACTATCACTGCCACCATGCTGCAGTGAGATTCAACTAAATCCTTCATAAGCTCATATGACACAGACAATCTAACATACCAAATCGTATGCAAATCTCGCATTCACCATTGTAATGGTCATGCCAACTCCCACAAGCGATCTTAACTAAAATTGCAATATATATCATTTACTGTTAAAAGAGGACTTGCTACAAAAACCACCTAAGGATCACACAACTTCAGGACACCCCGCGGGAAATAGCCCCGCCTGCTTAGCCTCAAACTGACCTCTCTCTATACCCTTCCCAACAATCGTAGCTAATACGCAATCACTTTATCCTTCTGCATCTAAACACAACCAACGCCTACCCTCGAGGCATTATAATATGCGATATAAGAACCTGAAGCTAATGGACGAACTGACACTGGAGCTGTGGTCAAAGAAATTTTGAGCTTCTAGAAGCTCTACCCACACTCGTCTGACCACCTCAATACCCTCACTGGACACCACATGCCCCAAGAATGCTACTGAACTGAGCCAAAAATTCATACTTGGAGAAATTCACAAAACTAGAATCCTCATTCCCTCACGAGTCTACCCATATCAAATTTACCAAAATCCGACCTCAATTGCCCACTCAAATCATCAATATAATTTCTCAAACTTCCCCCCATTTCCCCCCAATTTCCACTCTAATTCCTCAAATTAAATGATAAAAATCAAGACTAAATCATGGAATTAACCCACATATGATTGAAGAACACTTACCTAAAGAACTCCACTGAAAAACCCTTCAAATTCCACCTTATCCCGAGCTCTCTAATGGGTTTTTGAAAATATAGACTAAACACTCGTATTTGAACTTAAAAAGAATCTGCCCAGTTTTTACCCTTCGCGAACGCGACCCTATGCACGCGTTCGCATAGAATAATCAACAGGCCCCCCTCTTTTACTCTTCGCGAACGCGGCTGCCTGCCCGCGAGCGTGATGCAAAACCACCCCAGGCCTTCGCGAACGCAAGGACCAAGTCCGAACGCATAGGCCAATGGGTTTGGGGTCCTCATATTACTCAAAACCCTACGCGAACGCATCCACTCACACGCGTTCGCGATGCTCACCCTGATCAATCCTTCGCGTTCGCACCCCCCTTCCGCGAACGCATAAAACAAAATCCCCAGCTGCCCATTTACTCTTCGCGAACGCATGGACCCCACCGCGAACGCAAAGAACAAAAATTCTCTGCAACAACACCAGAAAATCTGCCAAGTTCAAAGTTCAAAATTGATCCGTTAACCATCCAAAACTCATCCGAGGCCCTCGGGACCTCAACGAAACATGCCAACATATACCATTACCTTATTCAAACTTAGTCGCGCCTTCAAAACACCCAAAACAACTCAAAAACACCAAATTCACCTCGGATTCAAGCCTATAAACTTTGAAACTTCCGAATATCGCCAAAGTTTCCGAAACCACCCAAAACACGTCCGATTGACTTGAGAATTTGCACATACATCCAAAATGACCGTAAGAACATGTTCCAACTACCAGAATTCCATTCCGACCCCGATATCTAATTTTCTATTGCTGACCGGAAATCACCAAAAACTCAATTTCGCCAATTCAAGCCAAATTCTACTCCGGACCTCAAATTCACATTCCGAACACACTCCTAAGTCCCGAACCACCTAACGAAGCTATCCGAGCTTTAAAATCTATATTTTGAGGTCGTGTACCTATAAGTCAACTCCCGATTGACTTTTCCAACTATTAAGCTCTTTTAAGAGACTAAGTGTCTCAATTCTCACCACGACCACCCCGAACCCGAACCAACCGACCCAAAACATCATGAATAGGCTAAATAACATATGATAAAGATGAAACAAAGGAAACGAGTATAATCTCACGAAACGACCAGCCGGGTCGTTACATTCTCCCCCTCTTAAACAAACGTTTGTCCTCGAACGGGTCTAGAAACATACCTGGAGTCTCAAATAAGTGAGGATATCTTCTCCGCACCTCCCGCTTGGTCTCCCAGGTGGCCTTCTCCACCGGATGTCCTCTCCACTACACCTTTACTGAAGCTATATCCTTAGACCTCAACCTTCTGACCTGACAACCAAAAATAGCCACTGGCTCTACCTCATATGACATATCAACCTCAAGCTGAACCGTGCTGAAATCCAAAACATGAGACGGGTCACCAACATACTTCCGGAGCATCGAAACATGGAATACTGGAGTAACACTCGATAAGATGGGGGGCAAAGCAAGTCTATAGGCCACCTCCCCAACCTTCTAAAGCACCTCAAAACCCCAATGAACTGGGGACTCAACTTGCCCCTCTTCCCGAACCGCATAACACCCTTCATGGGTGACACCTTCAGCAGTACTTTCTCCCCAACCATAAAAGACACATCCCGGACCTTCCGGTACGCATAGCTCTTCTACCTAGACTACGCCGTGCAAAGTCGCCCCTAAATCAACTTCACCTTATCCAACTCATCTTGTACCCAAAAGCATGGCCTCACCCGGCTCTAACCAACTAACCGGAGATCAACACCTCCTATCGTATAAAGATTCATACTGAGCCATCTAGATACTTGACTAAACTATTATTATAAGCAAACTCCGAGAGTGGCAGAAAATGGTCCCATGAACTCCCAAAATCCATGATACAGGCACGCAACATGTCCTCCAAAATCTGAATAGTGCGCTCTGACTGCCCATCTGTCTGAAGATGAAATGTTGTACTCAACTCGACCTGAGTAGGCAACTCTCTCTGCACGACCCTCCAAAACTGAGAAGTGAACTGAGTACCTCTATCGGAAATGATAGAAACTGGAACACCATGCAATTGGACAATCTCCCTGATATAAATCTTAGCTAACCGCTCTGAAGAATATGTAGTACTAACAGGAATGAAGTGCGCGGACTTGGTCAACCGATCCACAATAACCTATACAGCATCGAACCTCCTCGAAGTCCGTGGGAGCCCAACTACAAAGTCCATGGTGATCTTCTCCCACTTCCACTCTGGAATATCTAACCTCTGGTGTAATCCACCTAGTCTCTAGTGCTCATACTTGACCTGCTGACAGTTGAGACACCGAGTTACAAACTCAACAATATCTTTCTTCATCCGCCTCCACCAATAAAGATCATGATACATCTTCGCGGCACCCGGATGGATGGAATACCGCGAGCTATGGGCCTCTGCCAGAATCAATCCTCGAAGCCCATCCACGTTGGGCACACAAATCCGACCATGCATCCTCATAACCCCATCATATCACTACAGCCCTGGCATCACCTTGCCGAACACTGTCCTGAAGAACTAGCAAGTGTGGGTCATCATATTGGTGCTCTTTGATTCAGTCATAAATAGAAGACCTGGAAGCTAAACTAGCCAACACCCGGTGAGGCTCTGATAAGTCCAATCTCACAAACTGACTTGCTAAAGCCTGAACCTCAAGTGCTAATGGTCTCTCTAATGCTGGGAGATATGCTAGACTCCCCAAACTCTCTGCTCTGCGACTCAAGGCATAGACCACTACATTGGCCTTACCCGGATGGTACAGATAAGTGATGTCATAGTCCTTGAGAAGCTCCAATCATCTTCTCTGACACAAATGAAAATCATTCTGCTTAAACAGATGCTGGAGACTACGGTGATCAGTAAAAACCTCACAATGCACACCGTACAAATAATGATGCCAAATCTTTAAGGCGTGAACAATGGTTGCTAGCTCGAGATCATGTACGGGATAATTCTTCTCGTGAGTCTTCAACTGGCGTGAGGCGTAGGCAATCACCCTACCCTCCTGCATCAAAACACAACCAATTCCTATCTTCGAGGCATCACAATATACTGTATAAGAACCTGACGTCAATGCAGTCTTGAGTTTCTGAAAGCTCTCCTCACACTCGTCCGACTACCTGAATGGAGCACCTTTCTGGGTCAATTTGGTCAAGGGAAAAGCAATAGAAGAAAACCCCTCCACAAAGCGATGGTAATTGTCACGCCCCAAAATCGAGGGACGGGACCGGTGCCTAACCGAATGAAACAGGTCAAATGAACCTGATTTGCCTTTCCTACCCTACGCGTTTCCCCGTGGTTATAGCATACATTACTTATATAAAATAGCAAGAGACAATCAAAACGTGTATTCACAACATAAAGTCCATTCTTCCTCTTTTAACATTTTAACATTAGATCTTTCCAAAACATACATACTAAATACAACATTCCCGATACGGGACCACGATTACGAGTAAGTACAACAACTACCCAAAATATATTTACAACCCACATAATGTCTACGGAGCTTGTAAGAGTACGGAGAAGTGTACATGGACTTGCCGGCAACAAGTCCCCGACTATACCTCAAAATAAACAACATGTACAAAAGAAGTCAACATGGACTGCACACAGCCCCGAGAGGAAGTGGGGCTCACCAGAACTGCTGAAGGGATGGAGGGAAGGCACCACTATCGGCGATCAGCGCAACCTGCTACAGAACCACCTACATCCATTTAAAAGATGTAGCGCCCCCGACAAAAGGGATGTTAGTACCATTGAATAGTACTAGTATGTATGAGAAAACCTACTCTAGATAGGATAAACATCAACAATCAAAGATACAAATAGAGACATCATACGACAATTCACCGAAGCAAGGGAAAACACGAACAAGAATTACCACATCCCTCATCCCGTTTTGCCATCTTTTGGTTAATGTTATTTTAAGTTAATCTTGTTATTGTTATTATTGATCCACCGTGTCGTTGTCACATGGAGTCTGATCTCTGCCCGATCAGCTAAGCCATCCTAGGTGAGGCCCGTATAATCATCATATCTCATATCACCACCGTGGCATGTTCACATGGAGTCCGATCTCTGCCCGATCGTCTAGGCCATCTCAGCTGAAACAGTGAGGCTAAAATCATCATCATATCACAATTTCATGTCTCTATGTGTACGGCATGGAGTCCGATCCCGGCCCGATCGGATAGGCCATCTCACCCTAGGACATTCTCCTGTCGATTCATAGATATTTTAGGTCACTTTTATCATTTTCCATCTTTTGATTCCCATCACACATCATTTCATTCTTTGTCTCATCTTTCATATCATTATAATCTCTTGATTCGTATTTCTTGTCAATCCAATCCTTTAATACATATTCCATAACAACCCAATTCATTGATTCATGTTTCATATCAATTCAACCTCTTAATTCATATTACCAATCATTACAATCTCTCTATTCACATTTCATATCAATCTGATCTTTCACATTTACCACACCCATCACATAAGAGGATCTCACACATAGTCAAAGAGGGAAACATGATAATCACAATTTATACACTCAAATAGCATAACAACATGGTAGTAACATGGAACAACATAGAAGCGAGAATTTCTCAATTACGCACATAGAACACATAAATTCCATAGATAATCAACAAGAGAATCATACCCGGAAAGTGAGCACAAATGGGTTTATCCTATGAAGATTAGAGTTAGCCATACATACCTCGAGTCAGGAGTTTTTCTTAATTTCTATCACACGTCACCGGACCCTCTAGCACGTTCAATCTAATTCACAATGTGACACATTTATATTTAGAATTAGGAATCATGAACATGTCTTGAACTCATTTGGGCATTTTATCAAATGCTATGTGTTCCTTTAAATTTCATAACCACTTTTTTGTGGAAGATTACTCCAACCTACTTCCCTTTACTAGATTATGGTAAATTAATTACATGCATGCAAGATTCTTAACCGCATCTTCAAGAACTAACCTATGTGTGTTTCATTTCAACTAGAATCTGAGAATTAAGGGTAAAGGGGGTGGAAGCATACCTCTTATGGTGAAGAAAATGACGTCTTACTCGATCAATTCTGGGCCTGAGTGACGATGGAGAATCAAATTGGTGAAGGTGGGGACTTTCTCTCACTAGAACCCACTCTCACTTCTCTCTAAATTATCAGTAGGTCAATAAAAATGAGGGGGATGGGTGTTTTATTAGGATGGGGTCGGGTTTTAGAATTAGAAAATGAGAAGCCCCGATGTAGGTTTGCGGTCAGGAATGCGATCACATTCCTGTTATGCGGTCAGAAAACCTGTCGCATAGTTGGCCCTCAGCTGGGCCAAAAAGAGAAGCAAATTGTCCAGGTATACGGCAACTATGTGGTCCGCATACCAGTTATGCGATCGCATAGTGCGCCACGTAACTCCCTCCGTAAAATTATAGGTGCAAGAATGCGACAACTATGTGGCCCGCATTCATGAAATGTGATCGCATTTTGGGCCACATAGCTGTCCTCAAAATGGACAGCAGACTGTCCAAGTATGAGACTACTATGTGGTCCGCCTACCTGATCTGCGATCGCATAGTGGACCGCAAATCCGCACAAATTTTAGAAATTAAATCCTCTAAGTCCTGGGGTACTTTTCACTCCAAAACGGTCCGATTTAAGAATTCCTACAGTTATATCAACATGGGGACCTATCCGGGCATCGTTTTTAGTAAAATTTTTTATAGGTCTTTACATCCTCCCCCACTTAAAATCATTCATCCTCGAATGAGGATCGGGGAATCACTTGGGTATGAAAACACGAAATGCCAACCACCAATTTTCACTAACTCCGATATTTTCTAAAAATGTCGCTAGAGTTCCTTTGTAAATAGGCCTATCCACCTGACAGACGGCCCCCGAAACACATTTCAACAAGTTCCACATACTTTCAGTTACTTCACAAGTTGCACATAGTTAAGGTAACACAATCAGATTGGACATAATTCAGTTACTTCAATGAGTTGCACATAATTCAACTAACACAATACATACAAATATGGCACAAAGTTGAGAAGTCATAAGAGAAGGGGGATTAGGGGAGTGGGGTGGCCTTGCACAAAATATGACACAACATGCAATTACTTAGAGATGACAACTTTCAGAACAACTACCTGACTTATTCTAACAAATGAGGGTATTTCTCTTTTATTTCATTTTTCGCTTCCCATGTGGCTTCCTCGACTTGTTGATTTCACCATAACACTTTAACCGAAGCAATCTCCTTGTTTCTCAACTTACGAATCTGCCTATCAACAACAACATCTGGAACTTCTTCATATGACAATTCTTCATGAACTTCAACGGTCTCAACCGACACGATGACAGATGGATCTCCAATCACCTTCTTTAACATGGACACATGAAACACCGCGTGCACTAATGACATTTCAGGGGGCAACTCCAGCCTATATTCCACCTGTCGTATCCTCTGAGCGATCCTATACGGCCCGACATACCTTGGGCTAAATTTCCCCTTCTTTCCTAACCGCATGACACCCATCATGGGAGATGCCTTCAAGAATACCCAATCATATACTTGGAACTCCAAATCCCTGCGACGAACGCCCGAATAGGATTTCTGACGACTCTGAGCAATTTTCAACCGCTCCTTTATGATTCTAACCTTCTCCATAGCTTGATGCACAAGATCCGGTCCTAACAGTTCCGCCTCTCCATCCTCGAACCATCCAATCGGAGACCTACACCTTCTCCCGTAAAGTGCCTCAAATAGGGCCATCTGAATACTAGCATGGAAACTATTGTTGTAAGGAAATTCTATAAGTGGAAAACGATCATCCAAGCTACCCTTAAAATCAAGCACACAAGCACGTAACATGTCCTCAAGCATCTGAATGGTCCGCTCTGCTTTCCCGTCTGTTTGCGGGTGGAAGGTTGTGCAGAGATTTACATGCGTACCCAAACCTTGCTGAAATTTCTTCCAAAAGTTAGCTGTGAATTGGGCCCCTCGATCCGATATAATAGAAATTGGAGTGCCATGGAGCATGACTATTTCTTTGATATACAACTGAGCATATTGTTCTGCAGTGTCGGTGGACTTGACCGGCAAGAAATGCGCTGACTTCGTGAGCCGATCCACTATTACCCAAATTGAGTCAAACTTACGCGGAGTGCGGGGTAACCCTACCACAAAATCCATATTGATCATCTCCCATTTCCACATTGGTATTTCCATAAGCTATGCCAACCCACCGAGCCTCTGATGCTCGGCCTTCACTTACTGACAGTTCGGACACCTAGCCATAAAGTCCGCCACACCCCTCTTCATACCATTCCATCAATAAATCTCCTTGAGATCGTGATACATTTTCATAGAACCTAGGTGTACAGAATATCTAGATTTGTGAGCCTCTGCCATTATCCTCGCCCGAAGGTCGTCCACATTTGGAACACATAGTCTCTCTTGACACAGCAAAACACCGTCACTATTGTCGAGTGACAAGGTTGTGGTCTTGTGATTTAGAATTGCCTCCCTTAACTGTGCCAATGCTGGATCGTTGAATTGCTTTTCCTTGACTTCCGCCACAAGCGAAGATTCAGCTCCGTTACGCACCAGAACATTGTCTTCGTCTGAGGCCGAAAGACAAACCCCCAGACTGGCCAACTAGTAAACCTCCCGAGCCAAAGGCCTATGACCTGCTTCTAAGTGAGCCAAACTACCCATGGATTTCCTACTAAGAGCGTCTTCCACCACATTCGCCTTCCCTGGATGGTACAAGATATTCATATCATAAACTTTGAGTAATTCAAACCATCTCCTCTGCCTCAAGTTTAATTCCTTCTGTTTGAATAGATACTGAAGACTCTTGTGGTCTGTGAAAACGTCCACATGGACCCCATAAAGATAATGCCACCATATTTTCAATGCAAAAACAACCGCTGCGAGCTCCAAATCATGCGTCGAATAATTCTTTTCGTGATTCTTGAGATGCTTTGAAGCATACGCTATAACCTTACCACATTGCATCAACACACACCCCAAACCAACCCTTGAAGCATCACAGTACACCACAAACCCCTCTATACCTTCTGGCAAGGTCAACACCAGCGCCAAAGTCAATCTTGATTTCAATTCCTGGAAACTCTTTTCACAAACATCGGACCACTGGAACTTAACCGCTTTCTGCGTCAGCTTAGTCAATGAGGAGGCGAGAGTAGAGATTCCTTCCACAAACCTTCGATAATATCCAGCTAAACCCAAGGAACTGCGAATCTCTGTCGGGGTCGTTGGTCTAGGCCAATCCTTCACCGCTGCGATCTTTTGGGGATCAACCCGAATCCCTTCCCTGGAGACAATATGGCCCAAAAACTCACATTTTGAGAACTTTGAATATAACTGGTGCTAATGAAGAGTCTGCAGAACTTCCCTGAGGTGATTAGCATGATCTTCCTGACTTCGCGAATAAACAAGAATATCGTCGATGAAAACTATCACAAAAGAGTCGAGAAATGGCTTGAAGACCCGATTCATAAGATTCATAAAAGCTTCTGGGGCGTTGGTTAGCCCAAAAGACATTACCAAGAATTCGAAGTGCCCATTTCGAGTCCTGAAGGCAGTCTAAGGAATATCCTGCTCCTTGATCTTTAGTTTGTGATACCCTGACCGCAAATCAATCTTTGAGAAGAACCTAGCACCTTGCAATTGGTCGAACAAATCATCTATCCGAGGCAATGGGTATTTGTTTTTTATGGTGATCTTGTTGAGCTGCCGATAATCAATACACATTCGCAAAGACCCATCTTTCTTCCTGACAAAAAGGACCGGTGCGCCCCAAGGCGACACACTTGGCCGAATGAAACCCTTTTCTAGAAGATCTTTCAACCGCTCCTTTAACTCCCTCAATTCTGCTGGCGCCATCCTGTAGGGTGGAATAAATATTGGCTGCGTATCTGGTAATACATCAATCCTGAAATCGATCTCTCTATCTGGTGGAATCCCAGGAATCTCATCCGGAAAAACATCAAGAAATTCATTCACAACAGGAATGGACACGGGAGCAGGCACCTCTGAAGTGGTGTCCGCAACCTGGACCAAATGGTACATGCACCATTTTCTAATCATCTTTGAGGCCTTAAGGTAGGAAATAAACCTACCTCATGGCACAATATTGTTCCCCCTCCACTCAATAGCTGGTTCATTTGGAAACTCAAGCCTCATAATTCTGGTTCGGTAGTCGAGTTTAGCAAAGAAAATTGAGCCAATCCATCCCCATAATTACATCAAAATCTACCATTCCTAGCTCAATAAGATCGTCTGTGGTATCCTGACCACGCACCGCGACAACACAATTCCTATAGACTCGCGCGACCGTAATAGATTGACCAACCAGAGTCGACACCAAGAACGACTCATGGAGCTGTTCGGGTTCTATCCCCAAACTCGAAGCAATAAAAGGAGTGACATATGATAAGGAAAACCCAGGATCAATAAGAGCATATATATCATGAGATTGAACAGTCAGAATACCTGTAACAACATCTGGAGAATCCTCCGCACTCTGACGACCACTCAGGGCATAGAACCGACTGGGTCCTCCTCGACCCCGTGCACAATCCCTAGCCGCACCTCGCCCTGCTGGTGCTGGAGGGCCTCGGGCTGGAGGGCATGCTAAGGATGTAGCAGCTGAAGAACTGGATGGCTGGGCGACACCCCAACCTGCCCCCTGGCTGGATGAAGGGTAGTCTCTCTGAATGTGACCCCTCACCCCACACCCATAACATACTGGCCGGTCCAAATAACAGGACCCAGAATGAAACGTCCCACACTTGGGGCATAGGCTTCTCTGCTTCTGCTGGAACCTCCCACCTGAACGACCCGGCTGAGGGAACCCCCTGCTACCTGAACTGGACCCAAAATGACCTCCCTACTGATAATGATGATGACGAACTAGTGGCGGGGTACTAGCTGCAGACTGGGCATATGACTGGGATGGCCCTGATGGCCCTCTCCCAGGACTGGTCTCCCTCCTCCAAATGAACTCCCAGGGTTGCCTGCTTACCGGGCCCTACTACTACCTTCTCGCTCCATCCTTATCTTCAATTTCTGAGCCTCTATGGCCCGAGAGAATCCCACAATCTTCCCATAGTTCATATCTGAATGCAGAGCAGCTGTAGCAGCTTTATTAACAACAAAGGGACCAAGGCCCTGTACAAACCGACGAACTCTGGCCTCCATAGTCGGCACCATGTGGATAGCATACTTGGACAGGCGCACGAACTCCATATGGTACTCCTACACACTCCTATCACCCTGTTTGAGGACCTCGAACTTTGAAGCACGGGCTGCCCTCGTCTCGGCGGGCAAGAAATGATCCATGAAAGCATTCGCAAACTCAAGCCATCTCGCCGGAGGGCTCCCCTCCTCACGGGAATCCTCCCACATCTCAAACCAAGAATATGCCGCTCCCTTCAAACGATAAGAAGCTAACTCTGCCCCCTCTGTCTCAGTAGCCCTCATAACTCGGAAGGTCTTGTACATCTTGTTGCTACCCAATGTTTTATCAAACTATTTTCAAACTTGCATATATACTTTCAAAATCGTTCTTTACAGTGACTGGTATTTTCCCATAATTTTTCGTGTTTTTTATCAAATTATTTTTTATTTATTTAATACTTTATGTTCCATAATTATTCATAAATGATGTTATAAATAATTTCAAAACATCTTCTTGCTCAATATGTTATTCATAATCCTATTTAGCTCCATTAGAATGTAATTATTTTGCAAATTAACCAATATTGGCATTATTTAGTTAATTTCAGCAACTTTGCGATAATAGCAAAAATATACATTTATATCGTTTTTAAAGCAACAACTGATCATTTTATATTTTTATAATAGTTAACTATCTTAATTTCATTTATTTGGTTTTAATTTCATCTTACATAATTATCAGCTATTTTAATTAATTAATTATCTTATTTTTTGGGGTATTTAACATTTAGCCCATTTTTATTTAAAATCTAGCCAACCTCTAACCCAACCCCACCTGACCCAAAACCCACTCTCTAACCTAGCCCAAGTAATATCCTACCCGTCCCAACCCCCAAATCAATCTGAGCCGTTGATCAATTTAGATCAACGGCCCAGATTTCTATTTCCATAATTAAACCCAACTACCCCCTAGACCGACCCCTCATTTCTCACCTCTCATACTCTCTCTATCTCTCTCTGTTCGTCTCTGGTTCTCTCAAGAAGCCTCCCTTGGCTTCTCACCTCCGATGGATTTCGTTCGTCTTCTCCAGCCGATTCTCTCACCGGAAACCATGGTTCCTTATCATCTCCTAGTTATCTATCCTCCTTGTACTGGCCTAGTGATACCCTAAAGCCCTCAGACGAACCTGGAGCGGTTCACTCATCTCTCATGGTCCCCATGCCACTTTCCGGCCTCCCCCGGCCGTTTGAGTAAGAACTACAACCTTTCCGGCTTAAGCCGGCGACGTCTTTGAGGTTTTTCCTACTACCCTGGGTTCCACGAAACCCTAACCCTATGTCTTTTTTTTCCCTCTAGATCTTCTTTAGATCTACGATATTACGAAGCTTCTTTACATGTTCTTCTCTGAAAAAACCTTCATCTTTAACGATTTTTTATTTCAAAAACTAGGGTTTCTTAACCCCTTTCAGAAAACGATTCTTCTTCCAATTTTAAGTGTTTTCTAATATGTTTAAACGATTCTCTCATGTTTTCTTGTTATATAAGTTATTATGCTAAAAAGACCTAATTTTCTAGGATGCCTGACTGTGTGTTCCTGCGTGTTTGTTCTTATGAAACTATTTGTGTATTCTTTGTGATTCTCGCTTTAACTTGTTGTTAGGTTTTCAATCTTCTACTGTCTCTCCAAAGGTTTGCTTAGGGTTTCTCTGATTTTGTTCGATACATGTTGTTTAACGTTTAATAGGTTTGACTATTTGCCTTATTGATTATTCACATAATAATTTGTACTGGTTTTATGTAATCTTCTCAGACATGTGATATCTTCCTTGAATATGTGATTTTGTGTATTTTCCTTGTAATTCTGTACTGATTTTTGAATTGTTTCCTTATTTGTGTGATACTTTCCTTAGTTAATATGGGATCCCTGTGATTTTCAATTCTAGTCGTGATTCTTGTGACTAATTTTCAGAACCAAATTGTACTGTACCTTATTTATGTGCACGAATATGCTGTTGCTTGTTTGACATATACTTTCCCCTAATTATGTGTTATGTACCTAGACTTAATTGCTTGCTATATACTTTACTACTCCTGTTATGGTAAAGCTCAGTTTTACAGTTGATTCTTTTCCTTATTTAACTCTAATTGTATCGATTGAACTATGACTCCCTAATTAAAGGGAGTCTAAGTCTTTGATTGATTCTTATTTAACATTATTTCTATAACTATGTTAAACTATTACTCCTTACCTTATTTCACTATTCGTTTTCAAAACTATAAATACCTTTTCCCTCTTTAGCATAAGAAACCAGCACACACGAACAAGATACATTGTTCTAGGCTCTCTCCTACACACACATATACTCTCTTGTTTCTCTTGCTGTTACTTGCAACTCAGTTGGCTGCAAGCCAAAACTGAGTGATTCTACTGTGCTATTGCTCTGCTTCTCCACTGTTCTATTGAACTCCACACTACTTCTCTACCTCTCTTCACTTTACTGCTCTTCATTACTTTGCTGCTCTTCATTCAACCGATATGATTTCAGTTTATGCGTACAACATCTAAAACAATATGTTTCTGTTTGTATTAAGATTCCTTCTATGTCTCTTATGCTTCTATTTGTGGTTCTGCTGTTTGCCTTGCAATTAGCATGTTTATTTTGTCTATGTGATCTCTCTTTCCCTTTGGTTCAGCATGTTTATTTTGTCTATGTGACCTCTCTTTCCCTCTATGTTTAGCATGTCTACTTGTCTATGTGATCTACTTTTCCCCTTCAGCTCAGCATGTCCAGTACTTTTCTTATATGTTCTATTATGAATCTGCCTTACCCCCTTGATTACTGACACTACAAGCATGTACTCATGATACCTAGTTACTATGTAATCTTGAGCTTTTCCGCTGAACCTAAGGTGTAACTCTATCTGGCACCCCTTCAATATAATGTTATTAAACTCTTTGGAATGAACATTTGTGATAGATCATTGTTGTAACTAGTTAAGTTCTGTGAGACTTCTCTGAGGTTAACCTATGTGCAACTATTCTTCACAAATGTATTACTTGTCCCAATTCCCTTTCCCTTGTTTGTGTTTGTTTCCTGAACTATGTACGTTTTCTAAGTTGCTGATTGTCCTGTCTCTTTTCTTCTTCAAACTAGTTTTATAAAACAAACTCTTATGCTGTTCTCTAAAGCTATTTTTCAAACAATTATGTCAGAAAACTCTTTTTCAACTCAACTCCTTCTAAAAACTTCGAGCACATCTCACTACTTATAGTTTCTAAGTTCAACCTCCTTCGTGTGAGCACTGCCTTGGGGACCATTTGAGTACCCATTGAACTCTGACACACAAGGTTGGTATTCCACACTGCACCTACTTACTCCTGGCTGGGGTACCTGGGTGTGAGCACTGCCTGAGATCCTCTGAGGTCCCTAGGAACTCTGACGCACCTGGGTTATAAAAGGTCATGAGGATATGGCATTAATGGATCTGGAGACTTGGGCCTACTGTTAGGCTCCCTATAGTGTAACTTCTTAATTTTCTTATTTATTTATGCAATTTGCGCAATGCTGGTGTGTAATAGTTAATTGTAAAAACGGTACTGGGGTTGGATAGTAAAATGGGTGGGGTTATGCATGCTTAGTATAGATATGGGTAGAAACCATACTTGTAGGTTTATTTTATATATGTGAAATAGCCACCATGCTTAGGAATACCTGTCATTCATGCATTAGATACCCTGATGTTTGGGTTTATTTGTTTCAGCATCCCCATCGTACTCATATCCACTTAGAAATCATGTTCCTAGTTAAGCAACAATAGAAATGGCTGTTATAATGTTACTGCCTTTGCATTTTCACAATTTCCTCATCTATAAATCATGTTTAGGGTTAAATAATAACATCAACTATCGAATCTTGCATTAGAAACTATGTTACCTTAGGATTTCATTCTCAGCATGCTCATGTTATCTATGCCAAAATCATGTGTTAAAATATGCTTCTGTGAGCACTTAGAAATCCTGTATTAGGTTTCAGAAACTTAACAAGAAATTACATCTTTGTGTGTTCTGCTTTCATTCAAAAAAAGAATGTGCTAATGAATCTCGCTAAAAAGAATAGATTCTAATATTGAAAACGTTCATGCATCTAGAACATCATGCATAGGTTTGCATTATCCTACAACCTGCTTGCATTTAAATATCATGTTTTCAGGACCTGCATCCATACTTGTTGAAACTCTTAGCCTCGTAATAATAAAGCAGACTCACCCTGTCTAACTATTATTTTTCTGAAACCAGGCAGTATAATTGGAGTATTTTAATACGCCTAGGCAAACCTTAGGTGTTAACACTTGTTAAAACTGGGAAACTATTCCTCTTTTGTGTACTGTCTGAAATCAATAGTTTGAAAAATGGTAAAATCCTTTCTATGAAACTCTGTAGTAACACTGCCTTATTACAACATTCACGCCTAGACATCATGCCTTAGGTTCTGAAATTTAAGACCTCATTTGTGGTTGAGTCGTGCTAATTATGTGCACAACTTGTGGAGGAATACTTGAGCTTCATATCTGCCTCTATGTGCTTCCCTGTATTTGCAGTCTTAATTATTTTGTTTGTCGTTTAGAATTTTGTCCTTTAAACCTAAGAGTTCAGCCTAGTACCTACCCTTTAGGAATAGTAGTCCCTAACTTCTTCCAGAACTGATAGGATGGGATGGGTAATAGCACGCGATAAGCTTCGTGACCAACACGCGTTTTAAATACCTTCGCGGGGTGGGAAAGGGTAGAATATGGATGTGATGACCGATGCGTTAATACCATGTGTAGCTCTGCCTAACAGGTATTACATTGATGTGATCCATATTACTTTAAACCTAGGACGTATTTTCTCAAATATTTACCTTTTGATTTCTTTCAACTTTTAATAAACTTCAATACTTGTTTGAAATCCCCTCTTATATGAGCCTTATTTGTTATTTGCGTATTTTCCGAATTCACGAAAACCATTTGGCCGGGAACCACAGTTGTGGATCCTGAGGGGTGCCTAATACCTTCCCCTTGGGATAACTTCAAGCCCTTACCCAATCTCTGGTAATGCAAACTAGTCTTATGAGTTAACTAATCTAGGTGCCCTAACGCACCACAAAATCGTTAGGTGGTGACTCTTCCTTTTAACCCTTTTAACCTTCAAAATGAGTTGTCCAAAATGTCAGAAAACCGATCTCTCCGCTTTAAGAGGGGAAAAAGGGAGCGCGACAGCATGTCGACTCTGCTGGGGATTATACCTAGGCGTTTACCATCGCAAATTGTTTCGTGAATTTGGACCTTTAATTTTGTTTAAATGTTTGAACCCTTTCCTCTTTTCTATTACATGCCATTAATTGTTTACTTCTTTCAAGTACTTATTTCACATGAACAAAACTAACATGTCTCTTTGTTTCCCTGTTATAATTGCTTTCAATCGTAACTGCTGTATTTACCGCTTTCCTTAACGTGCAAATACATGATTATCTGCTTAAATGCTTATTTATTGCATATCATGCTCAACATCTATACTCCACTCGTGCCAGACAAAATACTTCCCTGGAACCCAAAAAGACACCCTCACGATCTGTGCATTTATTTGGAGAACTAAATGCTTCCTGCTAATTATTGGTGTTAAATAGTCGAGTCTGGTGGGGGTAAATGGCCTAACCTTGTCTATTTGGCAGAAAATGAGGCATGAAGTCCCCAGATTCGGCATGGTCGCCAATATTCACCCTAGGCTGCTGAATTGGTGGGACGACCTCCACTCTAGTGACAAAACTCTCGTCAGAAAACACCTGGGCAATCTACCATCTCTTCTAGATATCCAGCCAAACAAAATGATAATAGAGGCTGCTGCTCTCTTTTGGGACTGCGATAGGTCCGTGTTCCGTTTTGGGAATCTTTAAATGACACCTTTATTAGAAGAGATAGGAGGATTGGCCGGTCTAGCTTGGGAATCTCCGGGGTTGCTGATGCCTGAAAATCGCACGGGCATGGGTTTCCTCAGAATGATGGGTTTGAAGAAGAATCCAGAATTAGTGAGTCTGAAGGATTCATACATCCCTTTTGACTATTTATATGAAAGGTACGACCACAAAAAATCGTACCGCACCTACCAAGACGAGTTCGCCATCACCTCTTTGGGACATATCCATCGCCGAGTGTTCGTGTTTATGGTGTGTTTTTTGGGTTTGATTATGTTCCCAGTGAAGAAGGAAAGAATTCATACTAGGTTGGCCATGGTAACTAAGACTCTAATGGAAGGGATAGATGGGCAGGACTTCAGCATTGTGCCCATGATCATTGCAGATATATATCAGGCCCTAGAAATGTGTTAACGAGGAGCAAGGCATTTCGAAGGTTGCTACTTATTACTCCAACTCTGGATCATAGAACAACTGCAAAAGGGTGAATACCGACAAGACATCCATCGAAGGATTTTGGATGACCATATCGCTTTTCATCACCCAAAGCGAATGAACTATATTCCCGACATGTTCGCTCAGCTGGAGAATGCCGAAGGATGGGTTGAGTTATTTGGTAATTTAATCGAGGATCAGGTTCAATGGATGTTCGAGTGCTTTCTGAAAGACGAGTTCATCATTCGGTCCCGAGACGCTTTATTTTTTATACTGATTGGTCTGAGGGGTACATACCCTTATGTCCCTCTGCGAGTTATGAGGCAAGAAGGTATAAGGCAGGTCATACCTAGGGTCGAGAAAATGAGTCATCTTCGAGCAGACTTCCAGAATGATGATAGCCCTCACAAGTTCCAAGCTCAGCACCTATGACACTGCAAGATTAGGCTCGAAAAAGACACCATTGAGCCAAACAGGTATCACGCCGGTTGCACTCCTTTCTATCTTGGTTGGTTAGAAGAAGATTTGGGTGGTCAAATCGAGCCGGGGTTCGTTCGAGGTCACCAGGTTATAGACGAAAAGGCTGAAGCACAAGTCAAGTACAACCAATTGCACAAAAGGATCCATGAATGTGAAGATGATCACCACAAGATACACGAGTCCAACAAAAGGTTGATCAAGGAATGGAAGGACATGGCTGTCACCGCCAACCAGAGGTTGAGTTACTTGGAGCAAGGTATAGTTGAACTAGAGGAGAAATTCATCAAAAGGATCGAGACTTGCCAAAAGGATGAGGGAGCTGAAGTGGGATACTTAGCCAGAACCTGCCTACTGCTGGGACTTCGCGAGTTGGGAAAGATGATCGAGGGAAGCAAGAATGCCGAATTTGGGGAAGTTCCTTCTGGGGCCAAATACATATGGGTGTCTTCTTTCTTCATTAATGTAATAAGGCATATGGCCATTAGTGCCTTTTATTTTCGCATATTTAGAGTCGTCTTAAAGATTTTTCTATTTTCTATCAATAAAATGAGGCATTTAGCACTTTAAGTTCTCCGAATCAATTTTTCGCTAGGCCTACCTCCGGCAAAAAGAGGTCCCCAACTTAGGATACGCTTTACATTTCCGCATTACGTGTTTAATTTCTGCAATATTTTTTATAATCCTCACTGACTCGATTACCTTTTGTTTTGTTTCTCTTTTAGTTATTATCCCCTTCCCCAAAGGTTAGTTCGTGCATTCTGGCATCATCCGCCTACCGCAAAAGATCCAAAGGGCCTCCACCTACTCCTCCTCTCAGTCCTCCCAAAGGTAGAAATAAGGGCAAAGGTAAGATGGCAGAATCCAGCGGTATCAAGAAAGACAATGGTTGAACATGTTGAGACTTCTTAAGGCCGGGGTATTCAGGTTTTGCATGAGAACATGTCCCCATTGGAACAGAAATTATTGAAGTTTCAAGAGGAGCTCGACCAGGTCCGGAATCTGGCCAATCTGTCATTTTCCCTCAACATCCCTAACGTCAACCCTACACCACCACAGAATATACCAAAACCACCAAATCACCGTGCACCTCACCATAACCAAACTCTCCCTGCACCATGTAACACTTTCCATAAAAACACTCGACCATCCATCTATGAACCTCAAAACCCCACGAAGAACCATTTCCATGCTTACAACAATCTCATCTACGTGGAAACTGTGACCCATTCCATTCCGCCTATCTCAGATACCTCCGAATCTGATGAGAAAGACTTGCTTATCAAGAATCTTGCTGAGGAACTTAGAAAGCTGACTAGCCGAGTTCAGGGTGTCGAGGGAGTCAAGGGAATTGAAGGTTTGAACTATGAAGATCTCTGTATACAACCTGATGTTGAACTACCCGAGGGATACAAACCTCAAAAGTTCGAGATGTTTGATGGCACTGGTGATCCGAGGGTCCATCTGAGGACCTACTGTGATAAATTGGTTGGCGTAGGAAAAGACGAAAGGATCCGCATGAAGTTGTTCATGAGGAGTCTGAAGGGGGACGCATTGTCTTGGTACATCATCCAAGACCCTAAGAAATGGTCAAACTGGGTAGGCATAGCAACAGACTTAATGGACATGTTTAGATTCAATATAGAGAACGCACCAGATGTGTTCTACATCCAAAACTTGAAGAAGAAACCCATAGAAACCTTTCGCGAGTATGCTACTCGTCTGAGGTCGGAAGCTGCTAAAGTCAAGCCTGCTTTAGAGGAAGAACATATGAACAAGTTCTTTGTCCAAGCTCAGGACCCGCAATATTATGAACGGCTAATGATGGTTGAAGGCCACAAGTTCTCCGACATTATCAAATTGGGAGAGCGAATTGAAGAAGGTATAAAGAACAGTATGGTTACAAATTTTGAAGCTTTGCAAGCCACTAACAAAGCTTTATAGTCCGGTGGTGTGTCTAAGAAGAGAGACGTGGGAGCCGTAATGGTTGCACAACAAGCCAAATCCCCACCCAAATACCAAGTCTACCCAACACCATCATTCACATATCATCCCACCCCGAACTACCAAGCACCCTCACCTTCCTACCAAGCTCCACCGCCCACATACCAATCTCCACCACCCACATATCAACCTACCCCACATAGATATTCACAACCCGCTCCCGTCTACAACACCTATAATTCCCATCCACCTCACTATCAATCACCCCCTACCCACCAAAACTCCCTTAGGCCTCGCCCAAACTTTGGTCGCCGCCCTCCAAAACAATATACCGCCATAGACGAGCCCATCGACCAGTTGTATGAAAAACTCAAAGCTGCTGGTTACGTTACACCTATCCCTGCTGCCGCCACTGAGAACCCTTCTCAATGGGTTAACCCAAACAAATCCAGTGCATACCATTCTGGCATGAAGGACACACCATCGAAGAATGCCGCTCCCTGAAAGATAAGATACAGACCCTCATTGATAACAAGATTATTGTGGCCAAAGATCCCGCTCCGAATGTTCGCAATAACCCTTTACCAGACCATAAGGGTGGAGGTATCCATATGATTGAAGCATATGATGATTGGGATCCCGAGGGGTCAATCGGGTTGATCGCAGAAAGCGATGACCCAAAGAAACCTGCAATCACTCTCAACCCGATCATAGTCCAGATTCATCTATCTGAGAATGCCGAGGTGAATATGTCTATCCCATTTGAGTTTGAAGCAGCGCCTCCTGGAAAGGCGAAGGCGCTAGTGCCAATTGAAGTTGAGTTTGTATCACCAACAAATGCACCAGCACCACTCGAGGTTGCAGTCCTGCCACCCCTAACATACACTCCAGTTGAAGTAAGAGTGACCACGCCAATTACAGTAGCAATGTCAACCACACCACCTTTCTATTCAGATGCTATCCCTTGTGATTATACAGCTGAGGCAAGAAGGAAAGGTAAAAACATGTCTGAGGAAGCCATCGCAGCACAGGGTATGACAAGAACTGGTAGAGTCCATACTCCTGAACATCTGGCCGAGTCAAGCAAGCAAGCTGCCAACCGCCCTCCCCTTATTGAAACAGGTTTCGATGATCTTTGGAGGAAAATACAGGCTAAGGAATATTCGGTCATCGACCAACTGAACAAGACACCAGCACATATACCTATTCTCTCTTTGCTGCAGAATTCTAAGACGCATAGAAATGCTTTACTAAAAGTGTTGAGCGAAGCATACGTGCCGAACAACATCCCCAGTGGAGAAATTGCCAACATGGTGGGCCAGGTACTGGAAAGTCACAAAATTACTTTTCATGAAGACGAGTTACCACCTGAGGGATTGGGACATAACAAAGCATTTCACATCACCGTGCAATGCAAAGATCATTTCATCACGAGGATCTTGATCGATGGAGGTTCCAGTCTTAACATTTGTCCGTTGATAACACTCAAGAAATTAGGTAAAGGGCTATATGAGATAAGAGAGGGAGCAATCAACGTGAAAGCCTTCGACGGGTCACAAAGAGCTACCATGGGGGAAATCAGTCTATGCTTACATATGGGACCAACCTGGTTCGAAGTAGACTTCCAAGTAATAGACGTGTCGGCATCTTACAACTTGATGTTAGGGCGACCCTGGATCCATGCTGCTGGGGCCGTCGCATCAACACTACATCAGGCGGTGAAATTCGAGTGGAACCACCAAGAGGTAATCATGCACGGCGACGGTAGCAACCCTATCTACAGTCGCCAGAGTATCCCGTGATTGATGGGAAGAGAAAACTAGGCGGAGGAACTTATCACCATATTGAGCGAGTCAATGCCATTGACAAAGACAAATGGTGGGATAGCAAGATCGAGAGCATCCTAAACTGGGGAGGATACGAGC
Organism: Nicotiana undulata; assembly: GCA_005239495.1. Taxonomy (NCBI): domain Eukaryota; kingdom Viridiplantae; phylum Streptophyta; class Magnoliopsida; order Solanales; family Solanaceae; genus Nicotiana; species Nicotiana undulata. The sequence goes on from ML248682.1 coordinate 72,450, forward strand.
CAGGTAAAGTTCTCGGTAAGAACCTCCAAGGGATCACAAAGCCAATAAAACTCAAGAAGCATGGTACTACTTTCGGTCTGGGGTATGAGTACACATGGGAAGAATTCAACGATTGGTCACCACCGTGGCGCAATCCCTACTACCCTTTGGAGAAGCCAATACCTCATCTGGAGCAGACCTTCAAGCAGGATGACATCATCTATGGGTCAGACGAAGAGGAAGCACTTGCGGCGATGAGAAATTTGTTTCTAGAAGACGAGGACATGGATTGCTGTGTTGTTCTCGAGGAGAAGGGGGAGGAAGGCCCTTCCGTACAGGCAGTAAGCAAGGGAGCATATCTCAAGAAATGGTGTATCATGACCACCAAAGCCCGCCGAGCCTCGGGGTAGCAAGGCTAAAAACAAGCATTATTTACTGTTTTATTTACTAAACAATTTTCCCTTCTCTGCGTTTTTCAATTCCCGCAATAAGATCTTCAATGTTCAAAACAAGTTATTCAATTTATCAAAGCATTTTCAATTTCTTTATGAATCCGATATTCATTGTTACCATTTTCTCTCATTACTTTATCTATATAGTATTACTATTAATTTACTTGATGAACCGATGACTGTGACGTGCAATGAGATGACACAACAAACGGACACTTATTCAGACGAAGACGATATACCCGACGAAATTGTTAAAGAGGTCAAAATTTTTGAAAATAGGCCTAAGTCCAACTTGGATGAGAGTGAGGTTGTCAACCTGGAAGATTCAGAAAACGTCAAGGAAACACGCATCAGTATCCATTTGTCACCGTCAAAAAAGAAAGAGTATACAGAGTTCCTAAGGGAGTATGATGACATATTCGCCTGGTCATATGACGACATGACTGGTCTAAGTACGTCCATTGTGGCTGACAAGCTGCCGAGCAATCCGACATGTCCACCGATAAAACAGAAGCTCAGAAAGTTCAAGCCTGACATGAGTTTCAAAATCAAAGAAGAAGTTACCAAGCAGATCAACGCCATACATCTCCGGGTAGTTGAATACCCAACATGGTTAGCAAACATCGTACCTATGCCAAAGAAAGACGGGAAGGTCAGAGCTTGTGTCGATTACCGGGATCTCAACCGAGCCAGTCCGAAAGATGACTTCCCCCTGCCGAACATACATATTTTAATTGACAACTGCGCCAAACATGAGCTACAGTCCTTCGTAGATTGCTTCGCTGGTTATAGTCAAATTTGGATGGATGAGGAAGATGCTGAGAAAACGGCGTTCATCACGCCCTGGGAAGTGTACTGTTACAAAACGATGCCGTTCGGTTTAAAGAATGCAGGGGCCACCTACATGAGGGCCCTGACTACCATATTCCATGACATGATTCACAAAGAGATCGAGGTGTATGTGGACGACATCATTATCAAATCAAAGAAATCTGCTGGTCACATGGAAGATTTAAGGAAGTTCTTCAATAGGTTGAGAAAATATAATCTGAAGCTGAACCCCGCAAAGTGTGCATTCGGGGTTCCTGCTGGGAAGTTGCTGGGATTCATTGTGAGCCGCCGGGGAATAGAAATGGATCCGTCAAAGTTTAAAGCCATTCAAGAACTACCACCGCCAAAGAACAAGAAAGATGTTATGAGCTTCTTGGGAAGACTCAATTACATCAGCCGATTCATAACACAGTCTATAGTCATCTGTGAGCCGATCTTCAAACTGCTAAGGAAGGACGCTGCGACTAAGTGGACCGAGGATTGCCAAAAAGCTTTCGACAGAATCAAGAAGTATCTATCCACACTGCCGGTCTTGGTACCACCTGAGCCAGGTAGACCCCTGCTACTCTACGTTGCCGTACTAGATGGAGCTTTCAGTTGCGTTCTGGGGCAACATGTCGAAACAGGAAGGAAGGAACAAGCTATTTATTATCTCAACAAGAAGTTCACTCCATATGAGGCCCGGTATTCTTTGCTGGAACGCACTTGCTGTGCTTTGACTTGGGTCGCTCAGAAGTTGAGACACTACTTTTGTGCCTACACAACATATCTCATATTAAGGATGGATCCATTGAAATACATCTTTCAGAAACCCATGCCCACTGGAAAGCTAGCCAAGTGGCAAATCCTGTTGAGTGAGTTCGACATTATTTATGTGACTCAAAAAGCAGTCAAGGGCAAGCATTTGCAGACCATCTTGCTGAGAATCCAATGGACGGACCTAAAAATGTATTTTCCTGATGAAGAAGTATCATTCGTAGGAGAAGACATTGAAGAATCCTATGACGGTTGGAGGATGTTCTTTGATGGCGCAAAAAACTTCAAAAGAGTCGGTATCGGAGTAGTCTTAATACCGGAAACAGGTCAGCATTATCCAGCATCCGCCAAACTCAGGTTTCCTTGCACTAACAACATGGCTGAATATGAGGCCTGTATCTTAGGGCTCAACATTGCCATTGACATAAACGTCCAAGAGCTGTTAGTGATTGGTGACTCAGATCTATTGGTACATCAGATACAAGGAGAATGGGCAACCAAAAATTCCAAGATACTACCCTATCTAAATCATGTTCAGGAGTTGAGAAAGAGGTTCACAAAGACAGAGTTCCGGCATGTCCCTAGAATCCAGAATGAGTTCGCCGATGCTCTGGCTACCTTGTCATCTATGATTCAGCATCCAGACAAAACTTTCATTGACCCCATTCTAGTGAAAATTCACAGTAAGCCGGCTTGATGTGCCCATGTCGAAGAAGAAATGGACGAAAATCCTTGGTTTCATGACATCAAGGAATATTTGGCAAAAGGAGAATACCCAGAGCTTGCAAACGCCACTCAGAAGCGCACACTTCGGAGATTGTATATCAATTTCTTTCACAGTGGAGGAATCATGTATAGGAGGACTCCTGATTTGGGTTACTAAGGTGCGTCGACGCAAAGGAAGCATCAAAACTATTGGAACAAATTCATGCTGGGACCTACGGTCCACATATGAACGAGTTTGTATTAGCGAAGAAGATACTCCGAGAAGGTTACTTCTGGTTGACCATGGAAACAGATTGCATCCAATACGTCCGGAAATGCCACCGATGTCAGATACATGGAGATATGATAAAGGTACCTTCGAGTGAGCTTAACGCAACAAGTTCACCATGGCCGTTTGCCGCCTGGGGCATGGACGTCATTGGACCTATCGATCCTGCCGCCTCTAACGGACACAGGTTTATTCTGGTTGCCATTGATTACTTTACTAAATGGGTCGAAGCAGCCTCCTACAAAGCAGTTACCAAGAAAATCGTGGCCGACTTTGTCCGCGACTGTGTCATTTGTCGGTTCGGAGTTCCAGAGTCAATCATCACCGACAATGGTTCTAATCTAAATAGTGGCTTGATGAAAGCCATGTGTTAAACATTCAGGATCAAACACAAGAACTCCACAGCATACAGACCTCAGATGAATGGAGATGTAGAAGCCGCTAACAAAAACATCAAGAAGATACTAAGGAAGATGATAGAAAGGCATAAGCAATGGCATGAGAAGCTATCATTCGCCCTACTGGGGTATCGCACCATAGTCCGCACATCAACGGGGGCAACCCCCTACATGCTAGTTTATGGTACAGAGGCCGTGATCCCTACCGAGGTTGAGATTCCATCTCTGAGAATTTTACAAGAAGCTGAGCTCAGCGACGCAGAATGGGTAAGGAACCGTTATGAGCAACTAGCCCTCATAGACGGAAAGAGAATGAACGCAGTTTGTCATGGTCAACTATATCAGAACAGAATGACTATAGCCTTCAACAAGAAAGTCAAGCCAAGACGATTCACACCAGGGAAGCTGGTGCCGAAGAAAATCTTTCCTCACCAAGACGAAGCCAAAGGGAAGTTTTTTCCCAACTGGCAGGATCCGTACATGGTTCACATAGTGCTGACAGGAAGAGCCCTCATACTTGCAGAAATGGACGGAGAAGTTTGGACAAAACCAATCAATTCATGCAGTCAAGCGCTACTATGTGTAATTCATTATGCTTTTGTCAATAATGTAAACTGAACTACGCCTGACCTGATTCCCGTTTAAGAGGGGATACGTAGGCAGCCCTATGGGTTCAGTCACAATTTAGTAAAATTTCATTTTCCCCACGAATGGAAACTGGCGAAGAATTTTGAGGAGGACCCTCAAAATTCTGAAGCAAGTTCAGCCAATCACCGCACGAGCAACAACCAGAAGTATTCACCCATCAAACTGGGGAAGAATTTTGAGGAGGACCCTCAAATTTTGGTGACAGGAGAGGTTGCAACATCTCAAACCGCGTCCCGGTCGTCGGTTCATCTAAAAACTATTTTTAGACTATATGCTTATATCGTATCTTTACAAAATTATGCATATTTATTTTTTACTTAAACATCTTGTTTAGCAAACGCTACCCAGTGATACAGACAGTATCATCACGATCAAGTGAGCAAGTCAAGTAAAGCCAGCGGGAACGCGAACTACCCTTTCCCCTTACAAAACTCACTATTTTTCTTTGAATGCAGGCACAAAGATCGCAAAGGCCCCAAAAAAATATTACCCTCCCGAAGAACACACATTTCTCAAAGACACACTTCTCAAGTTCGTCGCATACGCCGACATTTATTATCATCACAAACAGCACTCCACTTATCGCAATACTCACAACAATCATATCGCCGCAATTTATCACCAGCTAAGAACTCCTATCTGCATTTTATTTTCTGCACTTACACTGCATAAGGCTACTATTCTGCCTTCCGAGGTTAAACGCTACCTCCATCTGCATTTTATCTCCTGCATAAGGCTACCTTTCTGCCTTCGGAGGTTAAACGCTACCTCCATCTGCATTTTATCTCCTGTATAAGGCTACCTTTCTGCCTTCTGAGACTAAACGCTGCCTCCATCTGTATCTGCATTGCATAAGGCTACCTTTCTGCCTTCCGAGACTAAACGTTGTCTCCATTCACATCTTGCATAAGGATACCTTTCTGCCTTCCGAGACTAAATGTTGTTTCCATCTGCATTGCATAAAGCTACCTTTCTGCCTTCCGAGACTAAACGCTGTCTCCATTCACATCTTGCATAAGGCTACCATTCTGCCTTCCGAGACTAAACAATTTTTCCATCTGCATCTGCATTTATTTCTTGCATAAGGCTACCATTCTGCCTTCCGAGACTAAACGTTGTCTCTATCTACATCTGCATCTATTTCTTGCATAAGGCTACCATCCTGCCTTCCGAGGCTAACACTGCCTCCCATTTACTTTTCAAAGCAATCACCGTCTCTGTCATCATTTACTTCGCTCCATTTTGGGCTAAGCACTGCCCTTCTAATTCGCAAGACTAAGCTCTGTCTTGTTGGTATCATACTATTGCATTTCTCATGGGCTCAAATATCGCCAACCTATCCAAAGGCGTCATCGTTCAGAGGCACCATCTTCATGGCCCGAGAACATCATTTCATGGACTGAGGATTTCTTTTATCAGTTTGCATATCATTATTCAAAGGCACCATGGTTCGGAGGCACCATCCTCATGACCCGAGAACATCATTTCATGGACTGAGGATTTCTTTTATCAGTTTGCATATCATTATTCAAAGGCACCATGGTTCGGAGGCACCATCCTCATGACCCGAGAACATCATTTCATATCCTGCGAATCCCGCATCAAGCTATTCATGGCCCAGGACATCATGGTCTAAGGACGTCATCCTCAACCGTCCGAAGACAACATTCATAGTCCAACGGGAATCTGCATCAGGTTTAAATTACGCACAATATATGCTTGTTATTCATTTGCAGGAAATCCGGCTAGGAACAACCAGCCAGGCAGGAGCAGACCGCTCCAGTTCTCCAAAATACCCCGTAAGCCATCTTGTTCACCTCGCCTTGCACCTTGCGTCCGTCCTTGTAAGACTTCACAGGTATACTTCGCCGATGACTCATGAACTACATACGGCCTGATTCCTGTAAAACCAGGGATATGTAGGCAACTCAGAAACCAGGGTGCGGCCTAAATCTTTCATACTATTTCCACTTGGTCAAAATTGGCCATCATATCTTTACCCGACAACTCTTTCATCCTTCCCGGGTAAAGAGGGGCAGCTGTTGATACCCAATTTTTTCTCAAACTATTTTCAATCTTGCATATATACTTTCAAAATCGTTCTTTACAGTGACTGGTATTTTCCCATAATTTTTCGTGTTTTTTATCAAATTATTTTTTTATTTATTTAGTACTTTATGTTCCATAATTATTCATAAATGATATTATAAGTAATTTCAAAATATATTCTTGCTCAATACGTTATTCATAATCCTATTTAGCTCCATTATCATTTAATTTTTTCGCAAATTAACCAATATTGGCATTATTTAGTTAATTTCAGCAACTTTGCGATAATAGCACAAATATACATTTATATCGTTTTTTAAAGCAACAGCTGATCATTTTATATTTTTATAATAGTTAACTATCTTAATTTCATTTATTTGATTTTAATTTCATCTTACGCAATTATCAGCTATTTTAATTAATTAATAATCTTATTTTTTGGGTATTTAACATTTAGCCCATTTTTATTTAAAATCTAGCCAACCTCTAACCCAACTCCACCTGACCCAAAACCCACTCTCTAACCCAGCCCAAGTAATATCCTACCCGGCCCAACCCCCAAATCAATCCGAGTCGTTGATCAATTTAGATCGACGACCCATATTTCCCTTTTCCATAATTAAACCCAACTACCCCCTTGACCGACCCCTCATTTCTAATCTCTCATCCTCTCTCTATCTATCTCTGTTCGTCTCTGGTTCTCTCTAGAAGCCTCCATTGGCTTCTCACCTCTGATGGATTCTGTTCGTCTTCTCCGGTCGATTCTCTCACCGGAAACCATGGTTCCTCATCATCTCCTGGTTATCTATCCTCCTTGCACCGTCCTAGTGATACCCTAAAGCCCTCAGGCGAACCTGGAGTGGTCACTCACCTCTCATGGTCCCCATGCCACTTTCCGGCCTCCCCCGGCCGTTTTGAGTAAGAATTACAACCTTTCCGGCTTAAGCCGACGATGTCTTTGAGGTTTTCCTACTACCCTGGGTTCCACGAAACCCTAATCCTATGTCTTTTTATTTCTTCTAGATCTGCTTTAGATCTACGATATTACGAAGCTTCTTTCCATGTTCTTCCCTGAAAAAACCTTCATCTTTAACGATTTTTCATTTCAAAAACTAGGGTTTCTTAACCCCTTTCAAAAAACGATTCTTCTTCCAATTTTAAGTGTTTTCTACTATGTTTAAACGATTCTGTATGTTTTCTTGTTATCTAAGTTATTATGCTAAAAAGACCTAATTTTCTAGAATGTCGTACTGTGTGTTCCTGCATGTTTGTTCTTATGAAACTATCTGTGTATTCTTTGTGATTCTCGCTTTAACTTGTTGTTAGGTTTTCAATCTTCTACTGTTTCTCCAAATGTTTGCTTAGGGTTTCTCTGATTTTGTTCGATACATGTTGTTTAACGTTTAATAGGTCTGACTATTTTCCTTATTGATTATTCACATAATAATTTGTACTGGTTTTATGTAATCTTCTCAGACCTGTGATATCTTCCTTGAATCTGTGATTTTGTGTATTTTCCTTGTAATTCTGTACTTATTTTTGAATTGTTTCCTTATTTGTGTGATACTTTCCTTAGTTAATATGGAATCCCTGTGATTTTCAATTCTAGCCGTGATTCTTGTGACTAATTTTCAGAACCAAATTGTACTATACCTTATTTATTTACACGAATATGTTGTTGCTTGTTTGACATATACTTTCCCCTAATTATGTGTTATGTACCTAGACTTAATTGCTTGCTATATACTTTACTACTCCTGTTATGGTAAAGGTCAGTTTTACAGTTGATTCTTTTCCTTATTTAACTCTAATTGTATTGTTTGAACTATGACTCCCTAATTAAAGGGAGTCTAGGTCTTTGATTGATTCCGATTGAACATTATTTCTATAACTATGTTAAACTATTACTCCTTACCTTATTTCACTACTCGTTTTCAAAACTATAAATACCTTATTCCCTTTTTGGCATAAGAAACCAACACACACGAACAAGATACATTGTTCTAGGCTCTCTCTTACACACACATCTATACTCTCTTGTTTCTCTTGCTGTTACTTGCAACTCAGTTGGCTGCAAGATAAAACTGAGTGATTTTACTGTGTTATTGCTCTGCTGCTCCACTGTTCTATTGAACTACACACTACTGCTCTACCTCTCTTCACTTTACTGTTCTTCATTACTTTGCTTCTCTTCATTCAACCGGCATGATTTCAATTTAAGCCTACAACATCTAAAACAATATGTTTCTATTTGTATTAAGATTCCTTCTATGTCTCTTATGCTTCTATTTGTGGTTCTGTTGTTTGCCTTGCAATTAGCATGTTTATTTTTTCTATGTGATCTCTCTTTCCCTTTAGTTCAACATGTTTATTTTGTCTATGTGACCTCTCTTTCCCTCTATGTTTAGCATGTCTACTTGTCTATGTGATCTCCTTTTCCCCTTCAGTTCAGCATGTCCAGTACTTTTCTTATTTGTTCTATTATGAATCTGCCTTACCCCCCTGATTACTGACACTACAAGCATGTACTCCTGATACCTAGTTACTATGTAATCCTGAGCCTTTCCCCTGAACCTAAGGTGTAACTCTGTCTGGAACCCCTTCAATCTAATGTTATTAAACTCTTTGGCATGAACATTTGTGATAGATCATTGTTGTAACTAGTTAAGTTCTGTGAGACTTCTCTGAGGTTAACCTATGTGCAACTATGCTTCACAAATGTATTACTTGTCCCAATTCCCTTTCCCTTGTTTGTGTTTGTTTCCTGAACTATGTATGTTTTTTAAGTTGCTGATTGTCATGTCTCTTTTCTTCTTCAAACTAGTTTTATAAAACAAACTCTTATGCTATTCTCTAAAGCTATTTTTCAAACAATTATGTCAGAAAACTCTTTTTCAACTCAAGTCCTTCTGAAAACTCTGAGCACATGCCACTACTCCTAGTTTCTAAGTTCAGCCCCCTTCGTGTGAGCACTGCCTTGGGGACCATTTGAGTACCCATTGAACTCTGACACAAGGCTGGCATTCCACACTGCACCTACTTACTCCTGGATGGGGTACCTGGGTGTGAGCACTGCCTTAGATCCTCCGAGGTCCCTAGGAACTCTGACACACCTGGGTTATAAAAGGTCATGAGCATATGGCATTGTTGGATATGGAGACTTGTGCCTACTGTTAGGCTCCCTATAGTGTAACTTTTTAATTTTCTTATTTACTTATGTAATTTGCCCAATGCTGGTCTGTAATAATTAATTGTAAAAATGATTCTGGGGTTGGATGGTGAAATGGGTGGGGTTATGCATGCTTAGTATAGATATGGGTAGAAACCATGCTTGTAGGTTTATTTTATATATGTGCAATAGCCACCATGCTTAGGAATACCTGTCCTTCATGCATTAGATACCCTGATGTTTGGGTTTATTTGTTTCAGCATCCCCATCGTACTCATATCCACTTAGAAATCATGTTCCTAGTTAAGCAACAATAGAAATGGCTGTTATAATGTTACTGCCTCTGCATTTTCACAATTGCCTCATCTAGAAATCTTTTTTAGGGTTAAATAATAACATCAACTATCGAATCTTGCGTTAGAAACCATGTTACCTTAGGATTTCATTCTCAGCATGCTCATGTTATCTATGCCAAAATCATGTGTTAAAATATGTTGCTGTGAGCACTTAGAAATCATGTATTAGGTTTCAGTAACTTAACAAGAGATTACATCTTTGTGTGTTCTGCTTTCATTCAAAACAAGAATGTGCTAATGAATCTTTCTTAAAAGAATAGATTCTAATATTGAAAATGTTCATGCATCTAGATCAACATGCATAGGTTTGCATCATCCTACAACCTACTTGCATTTAAATATCATATTTTCAGGACCTGCATCCATACTTGTTTAAACTCTTAGCCTCGTAATAATAAAGCAAACTCACCCAGTCTAACTATTATAATTGGAGTATTTTAATACGCCTAGGCAAACCTTAGGTGTTAACACTTGTTAAAACTTGAAAATTATTCCTCTTTTGTGTACTGTCTGAAATCAATAGTTTGAAAAATGGTAAAATCCTTCCTCTGAAACTCTGTAGTAACACTGCCTTATTACAACATTCACGCCTAGGCATCATGCCTTAGGTTCTGAAATTTAAGACCTCATTTATGGTTGAGTCGTGCTAATTATGTGCACAACTTGTGGAGGAATACTTGAGCTTCATATCTGCCTCTATGTGCTTCCCTGTATTTGCAGTCTTAATTGTTTTGTTTGACGTTTAGAATTTTGTCCTTTAAACCGATGAGTTCAGCCTAGTACCTACCCTTTAGGAATAGTAGTCCCTAACTTCCTCCAGGACTGATAGGATGGTACGGGTAATAGCACGCGATAAGCTTCGTGACCAACACGCGTTTTAAATACCTTTGCGGGGTGGGAAAGGGTAGAATATGGGTGTGATGACCGATGCGTTAATACCATGTGTAGCTCTACCTATCGGGTATTGCATTGATGTGATCCATATTACTTTAAACCTAGGACGTCTTTTCTCAAATATTTACCTTTTGATTTCCTTCAACTTTTAATAAACTTCAATACTTGTTTGAAATCCCCTCTTATATGAGCCTTATTTGTTATTTGCGTATTTTCCGAATTCACAAAAACCATTTGGCCGGGAACCACAGTTGTGGATCCTGAGGGGTGCCTAATACCTTCCCCTTGGGATAACTTCAAGCCCTTACCCAATCTCTGGTAATGTAAACTAGTTTTATGAGTTAATTAATCTAGGTGCCCTAACGCACCACAAAATCGTTAGGTGGCGACTCTTTCTTTTAACCCTTTTAACCTTCAAAAGGAGTTGTCCAAAATGTCATAAAATCGATCTCTCCGCTTTAAGAAGGGAAAAAGGGGGCGCGACACATCTCGGCGATAAAATCCTGAGGATCAACCTCTTGGTCAGTATCTGTGAACTCTGGAGGGGCTAACTTTAGAAACCGGCTAGCTCTAGAACCTGAAGAATCCCCTTGCTCGCTAGAGGACGTAGAGGCAACATTTGATCTTTGGGCCTGAGAGGACACCAACTGCGTCAACATCTGAATAGCTCCCCTAAGGTCCCCAAAAGAAATACCGGGATCAGAAGCTGGGGCTGGGGTAGGATTAGGAACATCAGCGGGAGGGATCGTAGCACCCTCCACTGGAGTAGGAATTGGAATAGTATGGCCTGGAATGGAAGAGTCAGGCAGATTCATAGTCAGGGAATTTGTCCTCACCCGCACCATCATATTGAGAATTTATGTCCACACTTGGGGTGGCATCGACCTCTAGGACGAGCCGAGCTTTCTTCTTGGGTGTCATTTACTGAAAGTTGAAATAATGCACGAGTTAGAGAGAAACAACCTCACCTTTCACTCTGTCGCACGATACAGAATAACAATGAAGAGTAGTATTCCTGAATGTCCATGCAGCCCCCTAATTATAGATGTGGTCGACGACATACCGATAAGAAGGGCTCTACTAGACACGGCTCCGAGATATTCTAGGATACTTTTAAAACCTTAGGCTCCGATACCAAGTTTATCACGCCCCAAAATCGAGGGACGGGACCGGCGCCTAACCGAATGAACCCGGTCAAACGAACATGATTTTCCTTTCCTACCCGACGAGTTTCCCCGTGGTTATAGCATACATTACTTATATAAAATAGCAATAGACAATCAAAATGTGTATTCACAACATAAAATCCATTCTTCCTCTTTTAACGTTTTAACATTAGATCTTTCCAAAACATACATACTAAATACAACATTCCCCATACGGGACCACGATTACGAGTAAGTAAAACAACTACCCAAAATATATTTACAACTCATATAATGTCTACGGAGCCTCTAAGAGTACGGAGAAGTGTACATGGACTTGCCGGCAACAAGGCCCCGGCTATACCTCAAAAGAAACAACATGTACAAAAGAAGTCAACATGGACTACACACCCCCGAGAAGAAGTGGGGCTCACCATAACTACTGAAGGGATGGAGGAAAGGCACCACTATCGGCGATCAGCACAACCTGCTATAGAACCACCTACATCCATTTAAAAGATGTAGCGCCCCCGACAAAAGGGACGTTAGTACCATTGAATAGTACTAGTATGTATGAACAAACCTACTCTAGATAGGATAAACATCAACATTCAAAGACACAAATAGAGACATCATACGACAATTCATCAAAGCAAGGGAAAACACGAAAAGGAATTACCACACCCCTCATCCCGTTTTGCCATATTTTGGTTAATGCTCTTTTAAGTTCATCTTGTTATTATTATTACCGATCCCCCGTGTTGTTGTCACATGGAGTTCGATCTCTGCCCGATCGGCTAAGCCATCCTAGGTGAGGCCCGTATAATCATCACATCTCATATCACCACCGTGGCATGTTCACACGGAGTCCGATCTCTTCCCGATCGGTTAGGCCATCTCAACTGAAACAGTGAGGCTAAAATCATCATCATATCACAATTTCATGTCTCCATGTGTACGGCATGGAGTCCGATCCCGGCCCGATCGGATAGGCCATCTCACCCTAGGACATTCTCCTGTCGATTCATAGATATTTTAGGTCACTTTTATCAATTTCCATCTTTTGATTCCCATCACACATCATTTCATTCTTTGTCTCATCTTTCATATCATTAGAATCTCTTGATTCGTATTTCCTGTCAATCCAATCCTTTAATACATATTCCATAACAACCCATTTCATTGATTCATGTTTCATATCAATTTAACCTCTTGATTCGTATTACCAATCATTACAATCTCTCTATTCACATTTCATATCAATCTGACCTTTCACATTTACCACACCCATCACATAAGAGGATCGCAGACATAGTAAAAGAAGGAAACATGATAATCACAATTTATACACTCAAATAGCATAACAACATGGTAGTAACATGGAACAGCATAGAAGCAAGAATTTCTCAATTACGCACATAGAACACATAAATTCCATAGATAATCAACAAGAGAATCATACCCGGAAAGTGAGCACAAACAGGTTTATCCTATGAAGATTAGAGTTAGCCATACATACCTCGAGTCAGGATTTTTCCTTAATTTCTATCACAAGTCACCGGACCCTCTAACACCTTCAATCTAATTCACAATGCGAGACATTTAAATTTAGAATTAGGAATCATGAACATGTCTTGAACTCATTTGGGCATTTTATCAAACGCTATGTGGTCCTTTAAACTTCATAACCCCTTTTTAGTGGAAGATTACTCCAACCTACTTCCCTTTACTAGATTATGATGAATTAATTACATGCATGCAAGACTCTTAACCCCATCTACAAGAACTAACCTATGTGTGTTTCATTTCAACTAGAATCTGAGAATTAAGGGTAAAGGGGGTGGAATATTACCTCTTATATTGAAGAAGATGACGTCTTACTCGATAAATTCTGGGCCTGAGTGACGATGGAGAATCAAATTTGGTGAAGGTGGGGACTTTCTCTCACTAGAACCCAATCTCACTTCTCTCTAAATTATCAGAAGGTCGATAAAAATGAGGGGGATGGGTGTTTTATTAGGCTGGGGGTCGGGTTTTAAAATTAGAAAATGAGAAGCCCCAATGCTGGTTTGCGGTCAGGAATGCGATCGCATTCCTGTTATGCGGTCCGCAGACCTGTCGCATAGTTGGACTTCAGCTGGGCAACTATGCGGTCCGCATACCTGTTATGCGATCGCATAGTGTGTTGCATAACTCCCTCCGCAAAAATATAGGTGCAAGAATGCGAAAACTATGTCGCCCGCATTCATGAAATGCGATCGCATTTTGGGTCGCATAGCTGTCCTCAAAATGGACAGCAGACTGTCTAAGTATATGACTACTATGCGGTCCGCATACCTGATCTGCGATCGCATAGTGGACCACAGATCCGCACAAATCTGAGAAATCAAATCCTCTAAGTCCTGGGGTACTTTTCACTCCAAAATGGTCCGATTTAAGAATTCCTATAGTTATATCAACATGGGGACCTATCCGGGGCTGGTCCAACTCTGTACCACCTCTATCTTCTTCGGATCAACCTGAATACCCTTATTGGACACCACGTGCCCCAAGAAGGCTACTGAGCCAAGCCAAAACTCACACTTGGAGAACTTTGCATAAAGTTTCTCCTCCCTCAATCTTTGTAGAACAACTCTCAAATGCTGCGTGTGCTCCTATCTTCTTCAGATCAAATGGATGAACGCTGCTGGGGCATTGGACAGCCCGAAAGTCATCACCATAAACTCATAATGACCATAACGAGTCCTGAAGGCTTTCTTGGGAATATCTGAATCCCGAATCTTCAGATAATGATACCCAGATCTCAAATCAATCTTAGAGAACACCCTAGCTCCCTGAAGCTGGTCAAACAAATCATTAATACGAGGAAAAGGATATTTATTCATGACTGTAACCTTGTTCAACTACCTGTAGTCAATACACATTCTCATGGAACCATCTTTCTTCTTTACAAACAACACCGGTGCACCCCAAGGTGACACACTAGGCTGAATGAACCCCTTATCTAGGAGTTCCTGAAGCTGCTCTTTCAATTCCTTCAACTCCGCCGGTGCCATACGATAGGGAGGAATAGAAATAGGCCGAGTGCCCGACACCAAATCAATACCAAAATCAATATCCCGGTCAGGTGGCATGCCTGGCAGGTCAGCAGGAAACACGTCCGGAAAATCACGGACCACAGGAACAGAATCAATAGTGGGAGTCTGAACACTGACATCACTCACAAATGCCAAATACGATAAACACCCCTTTTCTACTATACGTTGGGCCTTCAGGTATGAAATCACCCTACTAGACACATACTCAACAGAACCTCTCCACTAAACTCTCAGAAACCATAGCATCTCTAAGGTCACGGTCTTAGCGTGACAATCAAGAACAACATGACACGGAGATAACCAGTCCATGCCCAATATCACATCAAAGTCAACCATGCGAAGTAACAAAAGATACACTCGGGTCTCAAGACCCCCAATAGATATCACAGACGACCGGTAAACATGATCCACAACAATAGTATCGCCCAACGGAGTCGACACATGAACGGATGTAACTAAGTTCTCACGAGGCATATCCAGAAAATGGGAAAAGTATGATGAAACATAAGAATACGTGGAACCAGGATCAAATATGACTGAAGCATCTCGATGACAGACTGAGACAATACTTGTAATCACTGCATCTGAGGCCATAGCATCTGGTCTGGCTGGGAGTGCATAGAAATGACCATGACCTCCAGCTGATCGACATCCCCCTCTAGGGCGGCCTCTAGCTGACAGACCCCCACCCCTAGCTGCCTCGGTGGGTGGTGTAGTAACTGGTGCTAAAGCTGAAGGCTGGCTCCTCTGCTGAAATGAACCACCCAAAAGACGGGGATAATACCTCTTGATATGACCTGGATCACCACACTCAAAGCAACCCCTCTCAGCAAATGATGGTGGAGACTGAAGTGAACCCCTAGAACCAAGAATAACCACTAGAGTAACCATGTGCCGAGGAACCCTAAACTGATGGTGGACGAGATGAACTCTAGGCTGGAAGAGCACTGAATGATGAATGGCTCAGATGAGAGTTGTGGGGACCATGCACCGATGAAGCACCACTGTAAGTTGGGCGGACTGGCTGAGGTGGCCTAAATGAACGACCTATGTTGCACTGAGACTGACCTCCTGAATGAACACCACAAAAACTACCATATCCTCGAGGCCTCTTGGCCTCCCTCTCTACTCGCTCCTGGCGACAAACTGACTCAATCTCTTTGGCTATGTCCACTACCTCCTCAAAAAAAGCTCCATATACCCTATCCCTGGTAAGAAAAATCCGAAGCTGATAAGTGAGGACATCAACGAACCTCCCGATCCTCTCCAGATCTATGGGAGCTAGCCAAATAGAATGACGAGCTAGCTCGGAGAACCTCATCTTATACCGCGTCACGGTCATGCCCGCCTGACGCAACTGCTCGAACTATCTGCCCAGCTCCTCCATGCGAGAATGCGGTACATACTTCTCCAATAAGATAATGGAGAACGGATGCCAGGTAAGGGGCGCTGCATCAATAGGTCTACGCCTCTCATAGGCCTCCCACCAAGAAAGTGCAGCTCCTGAGAACTGGAAGGTAGTAAATGGGACCCCACTGGACTCCAATATCCCTGTTGTGCGAAGAATCCTTTGACACTTGTCCAAGAAGCCCTTGGTATCCTCGCCCTCAGTACCACTGAAAATGGGAGGTTGAAGTTTACTAAACCTCTCCAACCTGTGTTGCTCGTCATCTACCAAAGCTGGGATAACATAATCGTGGGCTGGAGCTGCTCCTACTATCTGAAGCCCCTGAGTAACCTGCTCAAGTGTCCGGGCAACTAGAGTCAGAGTGCCTCACTCAGACTTAGAAGTAGCAGCAGTAGTAGACATAGCGACGGCCTGTGCAAGACTAGTGGACACCGTCAAAATCTAAGCTAGGGTCTCCTGAAGACCCGGAATCACAATAGGCACTGCCGGTGCGTGAGCCTGTCCCGCTGGAATCTCAACGGCAGGGACCTGATCCTGAGCAGTAGGAAGGTGCACACGTACTGCCCCGGCTGCTACGCGGGCTGCACCCCTCCCTCTACCACGGCCTCGACCTCTCGCTGGTCCAGATGGTGTCTGATCACCTCGATCGGTAGCAGGAGTCCTCATCACTTGTGAGAGAATGAAAACAACAGAATTTTAGTTCTAGGAATAAACAGGTTTGCACGACAGGATTCAGTAGCCTCGAGGTTGCAATCGCACTAAGGGTTTTGTAGCCTCTCGAAGATAAGTACAGACGTCTCTGTACCGATCCGCAAGACTCTACTAAACCTGCTTGTGGCTGGTGAGACCTATTTATCCTAGAGCTCTGATACCAACTTGTCACGACCCCAAATTCTTAGTCATGATGGCACCTGTCGTGGAATCAGGCAAGCCACACATTTCATTAAATCAAAGTTTATTTTTCAGAAAATTTATAAATTTAGAAGCCGAATATTGATAATAAACCATTTGAAAGTTTAACAACATTTAAAGCACGAATCAAAATCCAACCCCGGATCTAGTGTCACTCAGTCACGAGCTACTATACCATAATAATGTCAAAAATACGGAAATAGACAACATATTCTGTCAAATGAATGTGTAACAGGTAGATAAAGAAGGATCAATCGAGGTTGCGATCGCCAGCTGCTACCTCGAAGACTCCGATGAAAACTCTGACAGCTGCTCAGTAACCACTGTCGGGTCTCGATGTACTTGGATCTGCACACAATGTGCAGGAGGTAACGTGAGTACACCAACTCAGAAGTAACAAACCTAAACTATGGGCTGAGAGGTAGTGACAGACTAAACCTCAGAATTTACCATAGGCAACGTAAAGAAGTTAGACATGCTAACAGTTTATCATAAATGAACAAATATGCCAAGTATGCCAGTATGCTCTACATGCCATCATATAAATGTATGAAACTAGTGTGGAAATGCACATAGTGCTCACAACCCTCACACAATAGTCCACTCAGTACCGTATATGGCTCTCAGGCCCAGGGAAGGTCCTTCCCGGAATGTACATAAGCATCGGTGACCGTGGTCACTCGGTACTGAGGAAAAGGCCAATACAGCCCCACGGAGAAGATCTATCTCCGGAATTACAAAACTCGGACACGATCCATGTCCAGGGATGATCCATCCTTCACATATCATCAACTTCGGACAAGGTCCATGTCTAGGGAAGATCCATCCCTCAATATCAATGCGCTCACTAGGGGTGTAAAGACTCCGGTGGGGCCCTATTGGCCCAAGCGCTATATCAATCAAACAAAGGCATGATTAGAGTATTGCTGCGGTGTGCAGTCCAATCTCATAACTGTCTCAACAATAGGCTCTCGGCCTCACTCAGTCATTACTCTCCAGTCTCAGTCATATGACTTACAGATGTATACATCAGCCCAAAACAATGATAGATATGCATATAATTAACAATTACTGAGACTGAGGCATGAAATGATATGCTATAACAAGACTGAGTATATGAAATCAAATAATCACAAAATGAGACAATAATATACGACCACTCGGGTCTCAGCATTTTCAGCGTGAAGCCTTAGCATTTATACGTAACATGATTTCTAACATGTTCACATTTACCACATTAATATAAGTGCTGATATCCATTCGTAATAACTACTAGACGGTGCCATGGGATGAGCCATGCCACAAATTACTCGGTGCACGCCCGCACGCCTATCACTTGGCATGTGCGTCACCTCAATTATAGTCATATATTATATAGTTCGGGGTTTCGAACCCTCAGAATCAAGTTTGGAAACGTTACTTACCTCAAAACCGGCTAAAATCCTAGCCCACAGTGCCTTTGCCTCGTTCTCCGAGTGCTCCAAATCTACCAAAAATCAGATTCATATCATTATTATATGCCAATGAACGAAGCCCATTCAAAAATTATCAAAATTACCAAAAAATCCCGAAATTGGCTAAACCCGACCCCCGGGCCCATGTATCGGAATTCGATAAAAATCACAAAACTAGAATCCCCATTCCCTCACGAGTCTACCCATATCAAATTTACCAAAATCCGACCTCAATTGCCCACTCAAATCATCAAAAGAATTTCTCAAACTTTCCTCCCATTTTCCCCCAATTTCCACTCTAATTCCTCAAATTAAATGATTAAAATCAAGACTTAATCATGGAATTAACCCACATATGATTGAAGAACACTTACCTCAAGAACTCCACTGAAAATCCCTTCAAATTCCACCTTCTCCCGAGCTCTCTAATGGGGTTTTGAAAATATAGACTAAACCCTCATTTTTTAACTTAAAAAGAATCTGCCTAGTTTTTACCCTTCGCGAACGCGGCCCTATGCACGCGTTCGCATAGAACAATCAACATGCTCCCCTCTTTTACTCTACGCGAATGTGGCTGCCTGCCACGAACGCGATGCAAAACCATCCCAGGCCTTCTTGAACGCATGGACCCAGTCGCGAACGCATAGGCCGATGGGCTTGGGGTCCTCAAATGACTCACAACCCTACGCGAATGCATCCAGTCACACGCGCTCGCGATGATCACCCTGCTCAACCCTTCGCGTTCGCACCCCCTTCCGCGAATTCATATAACAAAATCCCCAGCTCTCCATTTACTCTTCGCGAACACATGGACCCCACCGCGAACGCGAAGAATAAAAATTCTCTACAACAACAAAAAAAGATTTGCCAAATTCAGAGTCCAAAATTGATCCGTTAACCACTCGAAACTCATCCGAGGCCCTCGGGACCTCAAAAAAACATGACAACACATCCCATAACCTTATTCAAACTTAGTCGAGCCTTCAAAACACCCAAAACAGCGTAAAAACACCGAATTCACCTCCGATTCAAGCGTATGAACTTTGACACTTCCGAATTTCGCCAAAGATGCCGAAACCACCTAAAACATGTCCGATTGACCTGAAAAGTTGCACACACATCCAAAATAACCATACAAACCTATTCCAACTTCCAGAATTACATTCCTACCCTGATAGCTAATTTTCTACTACCGACCGGAAATCGCCAAAAACTCAATTTCGTCAATTCAAGCCAAATTCTACTCTGGACCTCAAATTCACATTCCGAACACACTCCTAAGTCCCAAATAATCTAACGAAGCTATCCGAGCTATAAAATCGACATTCCGAGGTCGTTTACCTATAAGTCAACTCCCGGTTCACTTTTCTAACTATTAAGCTCTTTTAAGAGACTAAGTGTCTCAATTCTCACCACAACCACTCCGAACCCGAACGAACCGACCCAACACATCATGAATAGGCTAAATAACATATGATAAAGTTGAAATAGAGGAAACGGGGCTAATCTCACGAAACGACCGGCCGAGCATACATCTTCACAGTCCACACCCACAAAATAACCTGTTTATGAGAACTCTCAGTCTCGAAGTCCATGAAGCGCACGAATCACCATATCTGATCCCAACTCCACCGCTCAAATACGTAAAGCACCTCTAATACTTGACACTCCCCTTTTCCAACTCCTTTCGGACCGGTTAGGGTTTTTGACATTATTGGGATAACTCGTTTCCTTTTGGGAAAGGGGTATGCAAGGATTCGAAGAGACGCCACCTAACGGGTTAAGGTGAGTTAGGGCACCTATTTGGGTCATTTAAAAACAAAATTAGATAGCCAGAGATATGGTAAGAGCTTGAAATTATTCTAAGGGGAAGGTGTTAGGCACCCCTCAGAATCCACAACTGTGGTTCCCGGCCAAACATCTTTGTGAATTTTAGCAAGTAGCAAGTAGCAAATAGGCAATTAATTTGTAAAACAAGTAAAGGGTTTTTGAAAGATTCGCAGTCTAAGTACACATATGTTACTAAAGTTTCTTAGATAATATTTAATATCTAAGTAAGGTTTTTGAAAGAGTTATATAAAATATGTATATAAGGGATGGAGGAGAATCCTAGGTTGTTTGTCATATGGATCACATCAGTACAATACCCGGTAATCACTCCTCAAAGAGAGGATACACGTGGTATTAGCGCACCGGTCATCATATCCATATCTACCCTTCCCACCCCGTAAAGGTTATTAAAGCAAGTGTTGGTCAGCTACCTCTATTGCGTGTTGTTACCTGTCCCTTCCTAATAGCCTTGGAGGAGTTTAGGACCCCTACCTATAAAGGAAGTTCTAGGCAGACCCTCAAGTTTAAAGGGAAAAGGCTAAGGCGACAGACAAAACATATAGGACTACAAATAATGGGAACACAGAAAAAGCAGATGAAAGGCCCAAGTTTACCTCCACAAGTAATGCAAATAAACAGCACGACTCAAACATAGTTAAGGGCAACATTTAAATTCAGATTCCTAAAACATGGTGTCTAGGTGAGTCCGGAACAGACATGCATATTTGTTTTTATAACTCGGAAAGGGGTCCTAATCAGTTTTGCCTACTGATTTAAAATATGTTGATGATTAAGCAGCATACGCAAAGAAGCAGATTTCCAGTTTTAAACAAGATAATAACCTATGGCTTGCCTAGGTGTGAGACAGTATACCAGTTTCCAGAATTATTTAGAGAAAGACTGTTTGGAATTATATTACCTAAACATGTTGTTCTGGGTGTTGAGAACTCAGGATTATTACCAGTTGATGGCGAGAATTGAGTGAAATCATTTTTATTCCTTTTCATGCATCAGTAGTTAAACTAAGTGTATTTAAGAGAGTATGAATGCAACACTAAAACAAGGTATCTAATGCGTAAAGATGATGTATATGCAGAACCGAAGCAGGACTTTCTAGATGCACAAATATTACAGCGTTTAAACATGATTTCAGAAGATGTAAAAAGGACATGTTCATTAGTGTTGTTTATCCTAAAAAAGGATAACTAAGCGTGCATGGCAGCAGGAAACATGATTATAGGAGATACCAGTTATTAGCACATTTATTCTAGCACATTATTTCTAAGTAATATGACAGTTAAGTGAAAATGCTAAAAACAGTAAGCATAAAGCCTAGGAAACATGATCTCTAATGCATGATCTTGAACATATAGGTCCCAAACATGATTTCTATTGCGCAAATAGGGAATATAAACCTAATAACATGGTTTATACCCTTTAACAATCTACAACATGCATAGTTACCCCTTTTCCTTTTCACTATCCACCCCCAAGAGTTGTTTACAATAGTTATTATAGATTATTTGCATGAATTACATAAAAGAATAAAGAAAAGAAGAAGTTACAATATAAGGAGCCTACTGATTGGCCCAAAGTCTCCAGAAGTTCTCAATGCCTTTGGTGTTCACAGCCTTTCATATAATCTAGGTGTGTCAGAGTTCCCTAAGGACCTCAAGGGATCCCGGGCAGTGCTCACACCCAGATTTTCATAACCATGCTAAGTAAGTGAAGTGTGTAAGGGCCAACTCTAATGCATGAGAGTTCAGAGGGATCTCATAAGGATCCCTAAGCAGTCACACATTCGAGGGGCAGAACCTAGATTTCTAAGAGTATAGTGAGAGTGCTTGACATAGTTTTGAAAAAGGTTGTGTTGAAGAACAGTTTCTGAAAACAGCTTGTTTGAAATAAGTGTTGGAAAAAACAGCAGCAAATTTTATTTTAAGAGAGAAACAACTTGAAAGGGAAAGGGTACAGGACAATCAAAATAACGACTCAGAACAATACATGGAGCAAGAAAAGAATCATTTCAACAAACACAAATAGGGAAAAAGGGAATCGGGGACAAATAAGACACACATAGGAATAGGTAGACATAGGCAGATTTGCACACAAGTTATAGTCAGAGAAGTTCCAACAGACTTACCTAGAACCTAACAATCACAGAAGTAGTTTTGTCACAAAGATGTTCATGCCAGGAACTTAACAGAATCATATTGAGGGGGTACTAAGGGGGATAACATGCTGAGTTTAAGGGAAAGGGTACAGTTTGAGAACCATACTAGCAAAGTAATAAAGTGGACATGCTAATTATAGGGTAAACAGCAGAACCACAAATAAAAACATAGTAGAAATAAGATGAATTTCAATACCAAAAGAAATTAAACTGAAGACATACCAACTAATAGAGAATAATCACAGAGTGAAGAGCTAGAGTGTATAATACTCAGTCTTGGCTTGCACCCGCCTGAGAGAAGCAGATAACCAGAAAGAAGAGTATGTATGTGTGTGAGAGAGGTTTTAGAACAATGCTTTTGTTCGTCTCCTCTACTTATGAGAGAGTAGATCATATATAGATTGAGACTAGGCAGGAAAATATGGTAACAAGTAAAAGTTTAGCATAATTATAGAAATAAACTCTAATTAGGATCAATTAATATAAGTACTCCCTTTAATTAAGGAGTCCTAGTTCAAACGGATACACAAGTGGTAAACAAGGAAAGAAACTCAATTGAGGATCTGATTTAATCATATAAAGAGTTGTGAAGAATATGGCATGTGATTAGGACTAAATACAAAATATATCAATTAAGGAAAGTGTATAAAAATAATTGACAGTATATTTATTCACAGAAATAAGGCAGAACATAGTATAATTCTGGAAATCAGTAAGAGATCTCTCGAATGAGGTTCCAATCACAGGGAATCAATTATCAATTAAGGAAAATGTCACACAAGTAAAGAAACACTCGAAATCAGGCAATCAATATTACTCAAAGGAAAATATCACAGCTATAAGGAAAACTAAAAATCAGTAAAGGATATAGTGTAAAAATTAATAGAGCACTAATTAAATAGTGCTGGAATAACACATGTTGAGCAAAATCAGAAAACCCTAATCACGAAATTAGGGATTTGTATCAGAAAATAGCAGATAATTAGAGGAACTAGTAGACAATCAAAGTTTAGGCATGAGCGACAAAGAATCAGAAACCCTAACATCAATTAGAGCATGAAATCACAAGAACACATATGATATATATATATATATATATATATATATATATATATATATATATATATATATATATATATATATATATATATATATGAAAGCACAGTAGCCATGCTAGAACAGGTAAACAACATTGCAAAATAAACTCAGACACACAGATTGAACCCAGAACTTTAGGGCTTTTAACAACATATGAATCGAACACAAGGAAAAAGCTCATATGATGTTTAAACATGATAAAATCATAAGATAATGCTGCGAAATTAGCAAGAAACTGTTTTGTAAATGGTTTTGAAACCCTAGTTTAGAAAAAGTGAAGAACCATTTTAGAAACACGAAGATCTTTGAAGAAAACATGTAAAAACCTCATAATATACATGTATCTATTACATATCTAAAGATATCGAAGGGTTCAAAGTTAGGGTTTCAAACAGAACCCAGAAAGGAAGAAGAAAAAACTCAAAGATATAACCGGTCTAAACCGGAAAGTGGTAGATCTTACTCGATCGTCCATAGATGGCCGGAAAAATGGCATGAGATCGGAGAGATGAGTCGAACCGCCTCTGGTTCGCTTGAGAGATTCAAGTTGGTGAAACACGTTCAAGGGGGAGCCATAAGGCTGGTAGGAGGTGAGATCACCATGGATTCCGGCAAAGAGGTGTCCGGAGAAGGGAGGACATGGGCTCAGCAGGTGGAGCGTTTTAGAGAGAGAGATGAGAGAGTTGAGAGAGACGACTGAGTGAATGAGAGGGG
>ML248682.1:103318-208163 GCA_005239495.1 Nicotiana undulata
CCCCCCCTTCTCATTTCACTCCTCTCACACTATCTCTCTATCTCTCTAGTTCTCTCTAGAGACTTCCAGTCTCTTCTTCTCCGATGAAGTTTGTTCGTATCCTTCGGCCACTTCCCTCGCCGGAAACCATGGCCTCTCATAATCTCTTGGCTACTGCTTCACCCCGCGCCGGTCTAATGACACCCTGAGGCCCTCAGACGAACCTGGAGCGGTTCAACTCCTCCCATGGTCTCTCATGCCATCTCCAGCCACCTCCGGCCGTCTGAGTAAGATCCATGACTCCTCCGTCTAAGGCCGGTGAAACTTCAAGGTTTTTTTTCACTTTTCTCTGGGTTCTCTGAAACCCTAAACTCAAGATTTTCTGATTTTCTTTCAGATCTATGATAGATCTATGTACACTTTAAGTTGTTTCGTTGTTTTCTCAAAGGTTCTCCAATTTTGCTAAAACGACTCTTCATTTTTCAACTAGGTTTCGTAACCCCGTTCTTGAATGACTTTTCCTATGGTTTTTTATCATCTTCCTAGATTCTCTACTACGTTTTAGTAATTTGTTTAAGTTTATCTCCTTTATCTGACTCGTCGTGATGAAAACCCTAATTTTAGACCTAAACCATGAAACTACTGATTTGCCTATGTTTTTGCATATGTGTTTATGTTTCAAGAGTCCTGTGACTCATTGATCTTTACCCTATGTTATTCGTCTTTGATTTTTCTCTTGCTTTCCTGTTTATCCATTGTTCACTATTTAACTCTATGACCCCTTAATTTCATGTGTTAGGGATTCTGATTTCTCGCCTAGCATCTGTATTAATTCGTGTTAATTCCCTTCAATTGATATTATGCTTGTTCAAATCCCTGATTCTCCGCAATTTGTTACTTAATTATTTCTTAACCTATTTATAATGTGTTTGTTCCATTCATACACTGGAATCTCTATTCACTAGTGTTATCTGAATCTCTATTAACTAGTGTTGTTTGAATCCCTGATTCACTATGATTCGAAAGTCTTTCTGATTTCCTATGAGATACTCATACTGATTTCCAAACTCTAGTCTATTTTTTACCTTGATTCGTTTACTGTTAATTGATATTACTTCCTTAGTTAATATTTTCTAAACGTAGTCCCAATTGTCTACTTAATTTGGTTTGGAATTGTTTCTATATATGTCATGTGCATAATAATTTTCCTTAATTGTGTTCACCTACTAGCCGTTTGAGTTCAACCTTCAATTCAGAACCCTAATTGCATGTTATACTTACACTATTTCACATTCTTCTAAGGTATGTATGGTCTTTCCTTATTTGTTACTCACCGTTTGAATAGTTCCCTTAATTAAGGGAATACTGGTACTAGTTTTTACAGCTAATTGATTCTCTGAGTCCCATAATTACTGGGCAGTCTGATTTTTACCTTATTTTTTCACCTAGTTCCAAACTATATATATACTCTATCCATGCATTGACACAACAAACACACACAGACACAAACTAATTTGTGCACCCTCTCTCACAATTAAACTTGCTCTCTCTCTGTTTTCTCTTCTGTGCTACTCACTAATGATCTGATTTAGCCGGCTGCAAGCCAAGGCTAACTATTGTTCATCTCTTACATTCTGCTTTGTGTTATTATTCTCTACACTCTACTGGTATGTCCTAATTTATATTATAGTCTTCAAACCAACATGTTTACATTGCTGTTACAATTCTTGATGATTCTCATCTGTTTTTTTATACTTTTGTTCTGATTTCAAACATGTAACTAGGATTGCATGTTCTGCCTAGTATATCCAGTTTCCTTTGTTTGGTAGCCTGCCTTTAAGTGTTCAAAGTCTGTCTTCATGGAACCTTTCCACTTATGTTTGGTATATTAGTTTTGGTAGACCTTACTGTATTTGATCCTATCTTGGTTACTTCTATGCTTTACTATGTCCCCAATCCCCTGAATCCCTAAGAATTCCGGACTGTGTGCTACCTATTACATGTTTGTCATCATGTGACCTATGTGTTCCCAACCCCTGCTACCCCTGTGTGAAAGCCTGGTTGCTGAACCTGACTTGGTTCTTTGTGTGGTACTAAACATGTTTTGGGTTTGGTCTTTGTTTGCTGATTACCCCGCTCTTCTCAATTTGTTTTTTTTTCTCTAAAACTACTTTCTCCTAGATTTACAAGAATGTTTCAAGTAATTTCTTTTCCAGAACTGTTCCTGCTTGCTCTTTTTCCCAAAACTGTTCCATACTGTTTTAAAACTATTCTCTCAAACTACTCAAACTATGAGCACTTTCACTATACTCTTAGACACTAGGTTCTGCCCCCTTTTGTGTGAGCATTGCTTAGGTACCCTTGAACTCCCTCTGAACTTTGACACACAAGAGCTGGCTCTTCCACACTGCACTTACTCCATTTGGCTATGAGATCTAGGTGTGAGCACTGCCCGGGATCTTCTGAGATCCTTAGGGAACTCTGACACACCCGGATTATGAAAGGTTATGAAATAATAGTACATGGCATTGAGGACCTGGACACTTGGGCCTTCTATGGATGGCTCCCTATAGTTAACTTCTTATTTTCTTATTTTAATTATTTAATTCATACTCCGAGGCTTGTAATAATTTGTAAAAACAATTCTGGGGTTGGATAGTGAAAATGGGTGGGGATATGCATGCTATAGTATAAGTATGGGTAGATATCATGTTTTCTAGATTTATTTGTTCTATGTGCGCACTAGTAATCATGTCTAGGAATCAAGTATGACATGCATTTAGATACCATGTCACTTAGGTTCCTACATCTGTTTTTCTTTCAGCATATCATCACTCATTGCCTTCACTTAGAAAATCATGTTCATAGGGTCAACAATAACAACGAAAAACTGCTACCATGTGATTTTGTCCATGTATTCTGAAATATAATCTAAAAAAATGGCATGCCTTAGAGTAATTATATTAACAAATCTGCAATCATACTTTACCATGTTACGCGTCGAGATCATGTTCTAGCTAAACAACTAATAAACCTGTCACCTTTGTATATCCTGAAAGCATGTCAAAACACTGCAATATTTGTGCATTTAGAGACCATGTTTAGGCTTCTGATTGTGCACCATGTTGCATCCTTGTGAATTAGATACCATGTCCTTAGGATTGCATCTCATTCGTTTAAAGCATACCTAGCCTAATTACTAATAAAAAAAACTGCTTCATTCAATCCTCGCAACCAGCTGATATTAAGTCTGTATTCTGAACGCTTAGAACAACATGTTTAGGTAATACAATGTTGAACAACTCTCTTCTAAGTAATTATGGTAATTGGTATATACTATCTCATACCTAGGCAAGCCCTAGGTGATTAATTTGTCTAAAACTAGAAATTTACCTTCCTGTATATGTTGCTCAATGCTTAAAGGTCTCGAATCAGTAGGAAAATTGATTAGGACCCTTTTCTGAGTAATAAAACAGGTATGCATATCTGTTTATATTCTGAACTCACTTAGACACCATGTCTTAGGATTTTGAACTTAAATACTGCCCTTAACTGTGTTTTGAGTCGTGCTGTCTAATTGCATTACTTGTGGAGGTAAAATTGAGCCTTTACTTACTTTTTATATGTTCCCATTAACTGCAGTCCTATACACTTTTGTCTGTCGCCCTAGAATTTTACCTTTAAAACCTGAGGTTCTGCCTAGTACCCCCCTCTTAGGTTAGTAGTCCTAATCTCCTCCAGGACTAATAGGAAGGGACGGGTAACAGCACGCAATAGAGTTCGTGACCAACACACGCTTTAATTACCTTCACGGGGTGGGAAATGGTAGAACATGGATATGATGACCGGTGCTCTAATACCACGTGTAGCCCCTCTTTGAGGAGTGTCACACCGAGCATTGCATAGATGTGATCCATATTATCTCAAACCTAGGATATCCTTTACTTTACATGCTTAGACTGTAACTCCTTTAAAAACTTAGCTCTTCTCTAATTATTTTCAAATACTTCGTGTGCTTAAGACTTGAATCCCCTCTTATCTGAGCCTTTATTTGTTTGTTTCCTAAGTTGCACAAATTCACAAAGATATTTGGCAAGGAACCACACTTGTGGATCCTGATGGGTGCCTAACACCTTCCCCTTGGGATAATTTCAAGCCCTTACCCTATCTCTGGTTAACAACGTAGTTGTAAATGAACCCCTTAGGTGCTCTAACGCACCTTTAAAATCGTTAGGTGGCGACTCTCAAAAAATGCAAACCCCTTCCCAAAAGGAAAGAGTTGTCTCAACCCAAATGTCCTCAACCCGATCTCCGCAAGGAAAAAGGGGGCGCGATAGCAGTATACTCCCCACGGCGTAATGAAAGCCGTTTTCTCAGCATCTTCCTCATCCATCCAGATCTGATGGTAACCAGCGAAGCAATCCACAAATGACTGTAGTTCATGCTTGTCGCAGTTGTCAATCAATATGTGTATGTTTGGTAAAGGGAAATCATCTTTCAGACTTGCCCGGTTGAGATCCGCTAGTCGACACAGACTCTAACCTTCCCATTCTTCTTCCGCACTGGCATGATGTTGGCTAACCATGTCGGATACTCCACAACCCTGAGAACCTTAGCGTTGATTTGCTTGGTGACTTCTTCCTTAATTTTCAAACTCATGTCAGGCTTGAACTTTCTGAGCTTTTGCTTTACCGGTGGACACATTGGGTTGGTTGGTAATTTGTGAGCAACAATGGACGTACTCAGACCAGTCATGTCATCGTACGACCATGCAAATATGTCCTCATACTCTTTCAAAAATTCTGTGTATTCCTTCTTTTCTGACGGCGACAAATGAATGTTGATGCGAGTTTCTTTGACATTCTCTGGATCTCCCAAGTTGATAATCTCGGTCTCGTCCAGATTGGACTTAGGTCTGTTCTCAAAATTCTTGACTTCTTTGACAATTTCATCAGGTATAACATATTCTTCTTCTGAATCAAGGTCTGTTTGTTGCGTAGTCTCGTTGCATGTCACAATCATCGGTTCATCAAGACAAGTAATAGTACTGTTGTATAGATAACGTAATGAGAGGAAAATGATAGTAATAAATATTGATTCATAAAAACGTAAAAGTGTTGTTGATAAATTGAACAAATGTTTTGAGCATTGAAGCTCTTATTGCAGAAATGAAAATGCGGAAAAGGAAAGCATTTAGTAAACGACAATGAACAATGCTTGTTTAGCCTTGCTACCCCGAGGCTCATCGTGTCATGGCTGTTCTGATAGTCCCGTTCTTGAGAGATGCTCCTCAGCTCACGGCCTGGATGGCAGGGCCTTCCTCCCCCTCCTCCTCGAGAATGACGCAACAGTCCATGTCGTCGTCTTCCAGAAACAAATTCTTTAGTGCTTCTTCCTCCTCTGATCCCCATATAACATCGACCTGCTGAAAGGTCTGCTCCAGATGTGGTATTGGCTACTCCAATGGGTAATAGGGATCGCGCCATGGTGGTGACCAGTCGTTGTACTCTTGCCAAGTATATTCGTATCCCAGGCCGAAGGTGGTGCCATGGCCTTTGAGTTTTATAGGTTTGGAAATCCCTTGGAGATTCTTGCCGAGGCCTTTGCCAGGCTCGTACCTACTCCAATTCAGTATACTCTCTATTTTACCGTCCCACCATTTGTCTTTGTCTATGGTGTTGACCCGTTCAATATGGTGGTAAGTTTCTCCACCCAGATTCCTTCTACCCTCGACCACCGGAATGGTCTGGTGACTGTAAATAGGATTGCTTCCGTCTTCGTGGATAATTACCTCTTGATGGTTCCATTCAAATTTCACTTCCTGATGCAGTGTTGATTCTACGGCCCCAGCGGCATGTATCCATGGCCGTCCTAGTAGCAGATTGTAGGACGTCGATATGTCTATCACCTGAAAATCCACTTCGAACCATATAAGCCCCATTTGCAAGCAAAGGCTGATTTCGCCGATGGTGGACCTTTGCAAACTGTCGAAAGATTTAAATTCATCGACCCTTCTCTTATCTCATACATTATTTTACCCAATTTCTTGAGCGTTGTCAATGGACAGATATTGAGATTGGATCCTCCACCGATCAGAATCCTGGTGATGAAGTAGTCCTCACACTGCACGATGATGTGCAGTGCCTTGTTATGACCCAACCCCTCAGGCGACAACTCGTCCTCGTGAAAGGTGATCTTATGGCTCTCCATCACTTGGGCTACCATATTGGCCATTTCCCCGTTGGTGATATTGTTTGGCATATACACTTCGTTTAGCACTTTCATCAAAGCGTTTCTGTGTGCCTTTGAATTTTGCAGCAATGAAAGAATAGATATCTGAGCTGGAGTTTTGTTCAACTGATCAAAAACAGAGTACTCTTTGGCCTGCACCTTCCTCCAAAGGTCATCTATGCCTGTCTCGATGATGGGTTGCCTATTGGAAGCATGTTTGCTTGACTCCGCCAAATGTTCCGGTGTATAGACCCTGTTGGTCCTTGTCATTCCCTGTCAGCAGTAGTTTCTTCGATCCTGACTTTTCCCTTTCTTCTTGCCTCGGCTACATAGTCCCATGGTATGGCGTTGTTGCGGAAAGGTGGCGTGGTTGACACCGCCACTGTGATTGGTGTAGCTATCTTCACTCAAACGGAACATGTTCCTTAGCAGGTGGCATGACTACAACCTCAAATGGTGCAGGCGCATTTGCAGTTGGCATAACTTCGACCTCACATGGCGCAGGTGCCTTTGCAGGTGGTGTTGCTTCAAACTCAAAAGGCACTGATGCAACTATCTCAACATCTCCAGATGGCTGGATCTGGACTATGATGGGATTAAGAGTAACTGCTAGCTTCTTTGGGTCATCACCTTATATGATCAATCCAATCGACCCCTTTGGGTCCCAATCTTCTTCTATTTCAATCATGTGGATGCCCCCACCCTTATGGTCTGGGAGTTGATTGCTGCGGACGTTGGGAGTGGATTCCTTTGCTACAATGATCTTGTTGTCGATCAGGGACTATATCTTATCCTTCAAGGAGCGGCATTCATCAATCGTGTGTCCATTTATGTCAGAGTGGTATGCACAAGACTTATTTAGATTAACCCACTAGGAAGGATTCTCAGGGGTTACGGCAGGGATGGGGTTGACATAACCAACAACCTTCAGTTTCTCGTACAGCTAGTCGATGGGTTCGACAATGTCAGTATATTGTTTAGGAGGTCTGCGATCAAAGTTAGGCCGAGGTCTAGAGAAAATTTGGCGAGCAGGGGGTGACTGATAGTGGGATGGTTGGGAGTTATAGGTATGATAAACAGGAGCGGGATGGGAATATCTCGGTGAAGTAGGTTGATAGGTAGGTGGCAGGGATGACTGATATGTTGGTGGTGGTGTTTGGTATGCGGGCGAGGGTGCTTGGTAAGTTTGTGGAGGTGTTGGCTGATATGTAAGTAGAGGTATTTGGTAGGTTTGATATTTTAGTGGAGATTTGGTTCTCTGTGCAACCATCACGGCTCCCACATCTCTTTTCTTGGACACACCACCAGACTATATGGCCTTATTTGTAGCTTGGAAGACTTCAAAATTAGTGACCATACCACTTTTGATTCCTTCCTCGATTCTCTCACCCAGTTTGATAATATCAGAGAACTTGTGGTTCTCAATCACCATCAACCGCTCATAGTATTGGGGATCTTGGGCTCGGACAAAGAATTTATTCATTTGTTCCTCGTCTAAGGCGGGCCTGACCTTAGCAGCTTTGGATCTCCAGCGAGTAGCATACTCGCAAAACGTTTCTGTAGGCTTCTTCTTCAGATTCTGAATGTAGAACACATCTGGTGTGTTCTCTGTATTAATCCTAAACCTGTCCATGAAGTCGGACTCCATGCTTACCCAATTTGACCATTTCCTAGGGTCTTGGCTGATGTACCAGGACAGAGCATCTCCCATTAAGCTCCTCATGAACAGCTTCATGCGGATCTTTTCATCTTTCCCTACTCAAACTAGCTTATCACAGTAGGTCCTCAGATGGACCCTTGGATCACCAGTACCATCAAACATATCAAACTTAGGAGGTTTGTACCCCTCGGGCAGTTTGACAGTGGGCTGTATGCAGAGGTCTTCATAGTTCAGCCCCTCGACTCATTTGCTTCCTTCAACGCCTTGAACCCGGCTGCTCAGCTTCTTAAGTTCTTCAGCCAAATTCCTAATAAGCAAATCCTTTTCACCATACTCAGGTGTGTATGAGATAGGTTGGGTGAAGTGCGGCATAGTCTCCACGTATATGGGATTGTTATGATGGCATGGTGCCTGGGCGTAAAGGTGGTCATTTGTGGAATTTTGTGGCTCTAGGATGAGTAGTGGAGTATTTCTTGGAGTATGGCAGGCATTGCATTGTGCTGGAAGAGTTTGATTCTTTGGTGGAGTGGTGTGATGATGAGCTGTGGGATGATTTTTCTTGTTTGGGGTGTTTTGAGGAGGTATAGGATTTTGGGTGTTGGGGTGGTTGACGTCTGGAACACTGAGTGTGAATGATAGGTTTGCCAAATTTCGGACTTGCTCGATCTCTCCCTGGAGCTTCAACAACTTCTGTTCGAGTTGTGACATGGTCTCATTATGAACTTGAATACCTTGGTCGTCAGCAGCCTCTACCCGTTCAATTGTATTTTCTTTCCTGATATTGCCTGAATCTTCCATTTTCTTTTTGCCTTTGCTTTTTGCTTTGGGAGGACTAAGAGGAGGAGAGGGTGGAGGGCCCCTGGATCTTGTGAGGTATGATGATGATGCCAGAGTGCACGAACCAACCTTTGGGGAGGGGAATAATATAAGAAAGAAAACAAAACAAAAATAATAGGTAGCCAAGTCAGTGAGGATTATGAAAAAGTATTGCGATATTTAAGCACATAGTGCGAGGATATAAAGCGTGTCCTAATTAGGGAACCTCGTTGTGCTCGAGGTAGGCCTAGCGACAAATAGATTTGGAGAACTGAAATGCTAAAATGCCTCATTTTATTAATGCAAAAATAGACGAATCCAAAATGACACTAAATAAGCAAGAAATAAAATCGCTAATGGCCATTGGCCTTATTACATTGATAAAGCGAAAATGAAATCCTATCATACTTGGTCCCAGAAGGACCTTCCCCAGATTCGGCATCCTTGATTCCATCGAACAGGTTCCCCAGCTCGCGAAGTCCTAGCAGTAGATATGCTCTGTCCAAATGTACACATTCGTTCCCCTCAGCCTTTTGACAGTCTTCAACCCTTTTGATGATCTTACCCTCCAGCTCGACTGTGCCTTGCTCCAAGTATTCCAGTTTTCTATTGGCACGGACGGCCATGTCTTTCCATTCTTTGATCAACCTCTAGTTGGTTTCGTGTATCTCACGGTGCTTGTTCTCGCATTCACGGATCCTCTTGCGTAGTTGATTATACTTGACTTGAGCTTCGGCCTTTCAATCAATGATCATGTGGCCTCAGATGAACCCTGGCCTGGCTAGAACATCCCAGTCGTCTTCTAACCACCCTGAGTAGAAAGGTGTACAGCCTGCGTGGTATCTGTCTGGTTTGATCGTGTCCTTTTCCATTATGATCTTACAGTGCCACATGTGTTTGGCTTGGCACTTGTAAGGAGTATCATCATCCTGAAAGTTGGCTCGGAAATGGCTCGTATTGTCGACCCTTGGTATAATTTTC
This sequence comes from Nicotiana undulata, assembly GCA_005239495.1. Classification (NCBI taxonomy): domain Eukaryota; kingdom Viridiplantae; phylum Streptophyta; class Magnoliopsida; order Solanales; family Solanaceae; genus Nicotiana; species Nicotiana undulata. Next base: position 112,986 of record ML248682.1, read on the forward strand.
TTCCTGCCTGCTTGTCTCATAACTCGGAGAGGGACGTAAGGATATGTTTCTCTCAAACCTATTAGCACCAGGAATGGTGCATCCCTAGACCTGACAATGAATTCATCTGTTGGGAACCACTCGAACATCCATTGAATTTGTTCCTCAGTCAGATTATCGAAGAACTCTACCCATTCTTTGGCATTCTCGGGTTGAGCAAACCTATCAGGAATTTAAATCATTCGCTTTGGATAATGGAAAGCGATGTGGTCATTCCATGCCCTTCGCGGAAATTATTTCCGGTATTGGCCCTTCTAGAGGTGTTCTAAGAACCAGAGTTGTAGTAGTATGTTGCAGCCTTCGAAGTTCTTAGCTCCACTTTGACATTGTTCTAAGGCTCGATAAATGTCGGAGACGATCATAGGAACGATGTTGAAAGTCTGCCCACCAATTCCCTCCATCAAGGTCTTGGTTACCATGGCTAGCCTAGTGTGGATTCTTTCTTTCTTTGTCGGAAATACGATCAACCCCAAGAAGCAAACAATGACGGCAAATACCCTGCGGTGAATATGTCCCAAGGATGTGATGGCGAATTCGTCATTGAAGAGACGGTATGATTTGTTGTGACCGTACCTTTCATATAAATACTCGAAAGGGATGTACGACTTCTTCAAACACTCTAACTCTGAATTCTTCTTTAGACCCATCATTTTCAAGAAACCTTTGCCTGTGCAGTTTACAGGCATTAACAACCCAGGGATTTCCCAGACTAACCCCGCCAGTCCTCCTATTTCTTCTAGCAATGGTGTCATTTCAATGTCCCCAAAGTAAAAGACGGCCCTTTCACTATTCCAGAATAAGGTGGTAGCCTCGATTAGCATGTCATTGGGTCGAATGTCCAGGAGAGACGGTAGGTTACCCAAGTATTTCTTGATAAGTGTATTATCACTAGAATGAAGGTCCTCCCACCAGTTCAGAAGCTTTGGGTGAATGTTGGTAACCATGCCGAATCTGGGGACTTCGTGCCTCATATTTCTGCAAGGTAATCATGATTAGGCCCTTACCCCTGCCAGATTCGACTATTTAACATCTATGATTAGCATGAAAGAATTTAGTTCTCCAAATAAATGCACAGAATGTGATGATGTCCGTTGGGATTTATGAAAACCCGATGGACTTTGGACAAGGTTGTCTTAAGGCCATTGTGCGGACAACACGTTAGTCTAGCTAGGTTTGACCATGATGTATGCAATAGCATAACAGAGTAAGGTTTCTATGGGGTTTTAGACTGGTATCCTTGAGCGGACAACTCAAGGGGGAAAGGCACGGAACCGTCGACTGCACCGCCGATTGACTAGTTTTACTGCAAATAAGCCTTTCCGAATTTAGGGGTGATAACATAGGAAGTGCGCGACTGCTCATCAAGTGTTGTTATAGGATTTGTTTTGGAACGAGTGGAGTATGATGTTGAGCATGATTATGCAAATAATAAGCAGTAAAGGCATGTAGTCATGTATTTGCACGTTATGAAATCAGTAAATACAATAGTTATAATTTAAAAAGCGATTACAAAGAAAAGAAACAAAAAAATATGTCAATTTCGCTTTTGAGGAAAATTAAAGACTTGAAGGAAGTAAACAATTAATTGCACATAAGGGAAAAGGGAAAGGGTACAAATTCTCAAAGAGGTTGAAATGGTAAAAGCCTAAAATCCCCTGCAGAGTCGCCATGCTGTCGCTCCCCCTTTTTCCAACTCCTTTCGGACCGGTCAGGGTTTTTGACATTATTGGGACAACTCGTTTCCTTTGGGGAAAGGGGTATGCAAGGATTCGAAGAGTCGCCACCTAACGGGTTAAGGTGCGTTAGGGAACCTATTTGGGTCATTTACAAACAAGATTAGATAACCAGAGATAGGGAAAGGGCTTGAAATTATTCTAAGGGGAAGGTGTTAGGCACCCCTCAGAATCCACAACTGTGGTTCCCGCCCAAACGTCTTTGTGAATTTTAGCAAGTAGCAAATAGGTAATTAATGTTTAAAACAAGCAAAGGTTTTTTGAAATATTCGCAGTCTAAGTACACATATGTTACTAAAGTTTCTTGGAAAATATTTAATATCTAAGTAAGGTTTTTGAAAGAGTTATATAAAACATGTATATAAAGGGATAGAGGAGAATCCTAGGTTGTTTTTAATATGGATCACATCAGTACAATACCCGGTAATCACTCCTCAAAGAGGGGCTACCTGTGGTAATAGCGCACCGGTCATCATATCCATATCTACCCTTCCCACCCCGTAAAGGTTATTAAAGCTAGTGTTGGTCAGTGACCTCTATTGCATGTTGTTACCCGTCCCTTCCTAATAGCTCTGGAGGAGTTTAGGACCCCTACCTATAAGGGAAGTTCTAGGCAGACCCTCAGGTTTAAAGGGAAAATGCTAAGGCGACAGACAATACATATAGGACTGCAATTAATGGGAACACAGAAAAAGCAGATGAAAGGCCCAAGTTTACCTCCACAAGTAATGCAAATAAACAACACGACTCAAACACAGTTAAGGGCAGCATTTAAATTCAGAATCCAAAAACATGGTGTCTAGGTGAGTGCGGAACAAACATGCAGACTTGTTTTTATAACTTAGAAAGGGGTCCTAATCAGTTTTGCCTACTGATTTAAAACACGTTTATGATTAAGCAGCATATGCAAAGAAGCAGATTTCCAGTTTTAAACAAGTTAATAACCTAAGACTTTCCTAGGTGTGAAACACTATACCAGTTTCCAGAATTATTTAGAGAAAGGTTGTTTGGAATTATATTACCTAAACATGGTGTTCTGGGTGTTCAGAACTCAGGATTATTACTAGTTGATGGCGAGAATTGAGTGAAATAGTTTTTATTCCTTTTCATGCATTAGTAGTTAAACTAAGTGTATTTAAGCGAGTATGAATGCATCCCTAAAATAGGGTATCTAATATGCAGAGATGATGTATATGCAGAACCTAAGCAGGACTTTCTACATTCACAAATATTACAGCGTTTAAACATGATTTCAGAAGATGTAAAAAGGACATGTTCATTAGTGTTGTTTATCCTAAAAAGGATAACTAAGCGTGCATGGCAGCAGGAAACATGATTATAGGAGATACCAGTTATTAGCACATTTATTCTAGCACATTATTTCTAAGTAATATGACAGTTAAGTGAAAATGCTAAAAACAGTAAGCATAAAGCCTAGGAAACATGATCTCTAATGCATGATCTTGAACATATAGGTCCCAAACATGATTTCTATTGCGCAAATAGGGAATATAAACCTAATAACATGGTTTATACCCTTTAACAATCTACAACATGCATAGTTACCCCTTTTCCTTTTCACTATCCATCCCCAAGAGTTGTTTACAATAGTTATTACAGATTATTTGCATGAATTACATAAAAGAATAAAGAAAAGAAGAAGTTACAATATAAGGAGCCTACTGATTGGCCCAAAGTCTCCAGAAGTTCTCAATGCTTTTGGTGTTCACAGCCTTTCATATAATCTAGGTGTGTCAGAGTTCCCTAAGGACCTCAAGGGATCCCGGACTGTGCTCACACCTGGATTTTCATAACCATACTGAGTAAGTGCAGTGTGGAAGGGCCAACTCTAATGCATCAAAGTTCAGAGGGATCTCATAGGGATCCCAAAGCAGTCACACGTTAGAGGGGCAGAACCTAGATTTCTAAGAGTATAGTGAGAGTGCTTGACATAGTTTAGAAAAAAGTTGTGTTGAAGAACAATTTCTGAAAACAGATTGTTAGAAATAAGTGTTGGAAAAAATAGCAGCAGATTTTATTTTAAGAGAGAAACAACTTGAAAGGGAAAGGGAGCAGGACAATCAGAATAACAACTCATAACAAAACATGGAGCAAGAACAGAATCATTTCAACAAACACAAATAAGGAATAATGGAGTTGGGGACAAATAAGACACACATAGGAATAGGTACACATAGGAAGATTTCCACACAAGTTATAGTCAGAGAAGTCCCAATAGACTTACCCAGAACCTAACAATCACAGAAGTAGTTTTGTCACAAAGATGTTCATGCCAGAAACTTAACAGAATTATATTGAAGGGGTACTAAGGGGATAACATGTTGAGTTTAAGGGAAAGGGTACAGTTTCAGAGTCATACTAGCAAAGTAATAAAGTGGACATGCTAATTACAGGGTAAACAGTAGAACCACAAATAAAAACATAGTAGAAATAAGATGAATTGCAATACCAAAAGAAACATGTTGTTTTTGAGGTTTCAAACTAAACTGAAGACATACCAGCTAAGAGAGAATAATCACAGAGTGAAGAGCTAGAGTGTATAATACTCAGTCTTGGCTTACAGCCGACTCAGAGCAGCAAATAACCAGAAAGAAGAGCAAGAAGAGTATGTATGTGTGTGAGAGAGGTTTTAGAACAATGCTTTTGTTCGTCTCCTCTACTAATGAGAGAGTAGAGCATATATAGCTTGAGAGTAGGCAGGAAAATATAGTAACAAGTAAAATTTTAGCATAATTATAGAAATAAACTCTAATTAGAATCAATTAATATAAGTACTCCCTTTAATTAAGGAATCCTAGTTCAAACGGATACAATAGTGATAAACAAAGAAAGAAACTCTTGAGGAGCTGATTTAATCATATAAAGAGTTGTGAAGAATAGGGCATGTTATTAGGACTAAATACAGAATTTATCAATTAAGGGAAGTGTATAAAAATAATTGACAGCATATTTATTCACAGAAATAAGGCAGAATATAATATAATTCTGAAAATCAGTAAGAGATCCCTTGAATGAGGTTCCAATCACAGGGAATCAATTATCAATTAAGGAAAATGTCACACAAGTAAGGAAACACTCGAAATCAGGCAATCAATATTACTCAAAGAAAAATATCACAATTCTAAGGAAAACTAAAAATCAGTAAAGGATATAGTGTAAAAATTAATAGAGAACTAATTAAACAATATTGGAATAACACATGTTGAGCAAAATCAGAAAACCCTAATCACGAAATTAGGGATTCGTATCAGAAAATAGCAGATAATTAAAGGAACCAGTAGAAAATCATAATTTAGGCATGAGCGACAAAGAATCGGAAACCCTAATAGCAATTAGAGCAAGAAATAATAAGAACACATAGGATATATATGAAAGCACAGTAGCCATTCTAGAACAGGTAAACAACATTGCAAAATAAACTCAGACACACAAATTGAACCTAGAAATTTAGGGATTTTAACAACAGATGAATCGAACACAAGGAAAAAGCTCAAATGATGTTTAAACAGGATAAAATCATAAGATAATGCGAAGAAATTAGCAAGAAACTATTTTGTAAAAGGTTTTGAAACCCTAGTTTAGAAAATATGAAGAACCATTTTAGAAACAGGAAGATCTTTGAAGAAAACATGTTAAAACCTCGTAATATACACAGATCTATTACAGATCTAAAGAAATCGGAGGGTTCAAAGTTAGGGTTTCCAACAAAACCCAGAAAGGAAGAAGAAAAAACTCAAAGATATCACTGGTCTTAGCTGGAAAGTGGTAAATCTTACTCGATCGGCCATAGATGGACGGAAAAATGTCATGAGATCGAAGAGATGAGTCGAACCCCCTCTGGTTCGCTTGAGAGCCTCAAGGTGGTGACACATGCTCAAGGGGGAGCCATAAGGCTGGTAGGAGGTGAGACCACCATTGATTCCGGCAAAGAGGTGGTCAGAGAAGGGAGGACATGGGCTCAGCAGGTGGAGCGTTTTGGAGAGAGAGATGATAGAGTTGAGAGAGACGTCTGAGTGAATGAGAGGGGGAAATTGAGAGACGGGGGGTAGTCATTTAGGTTTTATTTTGGTAAGGGGTGATCTGGACTGTTGATTGAAATTAATCAACGGTTTAGATTGAGTGAGGGATTGGGCCGGGTGATTGTAAAGACTAGGCTTGGGTTTGGGTTGATTTAATTGGGTTAGGGGTCTGGTTTAATTAGGCTAGAATTTAAATAAAAAATAGCCAGTTATTAAATACCCAATTAAAATTAGCCAAAATAATTTATAAAATAGCTGATAATTGTAGAAAATAAAATTGATGCTTAATAAATTAAATTAAAATGATTAATTAGTATTTAAAATATAAAATGACTAATTATTGGGTAAAAGTAGCATAAAACATATGATTAGGCTACAATTGCAAAGTTATTGCAATTATAGCAAAAGAGTGCCAATTTGGCTAATTGTGAAATAATTTGGTCTTAATAGGACCAAAAATAATACATTAAGTCAAGAAATGTTTTTGAAATCATTTGTAATGCAATTTTATAATTAATTATTAGAAATAAAAATACGGAATAAATTAATAAAAATATGGATAGAAAAATAGCAATTGCTATGAAAGTCTGATTTTGAAGGTATATATGCAAATTAAAAATAATTTGAGTAAAATTGGGTATCAACAATACTCTGTCATTCCACGAGGGATACCCCTATAATTCTTCTGTGCCACCAAGAAAACTTGATCTAATCATATCCCTTACCATGCCGCAATACCAATGAAGCACCCTTACTCAAACACATTGCCCTTTCTGAAATGTATACCCTCATCGAGCCGTACCAATTAGTGATATCATTTACCTAGTCATCTGAAACTGCCCATGCTGCCCAAGAATTTTATGACCTTCCTTCCAGAACTGAATCGGGACCTCACACATGCAAATCTCAACTCTACACGACATACCGCATACACCATGACATCTTATGGTAAATGTGAGAACTTCATAATCCCTTCTGAGCCACAAGCAACTAAATACCCAACTAGCCTAAGAAATTTACATTTGATCCCATCTAGAAGCAAAATCACTATACATCACATACTCCACACGCCAGTAGAAAACACACATCTCTAACCGTAGTAGAAGCCATCAAGAACTCTCTGAACCCCATTTGTACAACACTAAACCGTCAGGACTAAATCCTTCTAACTCAACCAAGATACGTAGGTCACCAAAACCCAAGAGCATTGCTAAGAAACACCTGTAAAAACTCATTTCCTCATAAACACCCAAAGATCTAATCATATCCCTTACCATGCCAATCTAACCTACTACCAAGCTGTCTTATTTATCCAAGTTCCTTCTGACTTACCTTCGAATTGATACTTATCCTTGCTATAATACCGCAATTCTCAACCTAGACTCACCATACGAGACCCAAGCATAAGACCATACCGTCTAAGGCTCGTAAGCCGCTGAATACTCTCTCAAATACCCCCAACAGTACAACATTCAAAATACTTACCCTGAAGAGACTTCCTGCGAATGTAAAGCCATTACCTTCACTTTCCTGATACTGATATGTAGAATCCATGATAACGTAGAAATGCCACAAGCCTTGACACCCTCCACGTAATCTCAGTTCTAGCCCAATACACACCTTGAAGATCCTCAATTGCTACATATAACCTTGAATCCATTAGAACCATTCTCGAGAGTCATCCACTCTATGCAAATCTCAATTACACTGACCAGGCAGACAGAACGATCTGGCCCCATTTGCACACCACATACTAGGAAGTAATCCACACACTTGAAGCAGCAAACAAATTCATACACTGCACACACTACACCTTTTACAATTACAACTCAATTATTCAATAAAACCCATCTACCCATAGAGTACATTACAACCTGTATCAAAGAATTTCCATTACTCGAGTCATTCCCAGACTCCACCTCTGCAGGTCATATCTGATTCACCAATATACCTCAAACCGAAACCAATACAACACATAATCGTGCAATCAACTTATCATTAACAGACTCTCCCGCTTGGCTCAAACCCAAAGATCAAGACAACTAATAACTCACCATGCACATACACTATCACTGCCACCATGTTGCAGTGAGATTCAACTAAATCCTACATAAGCTCATATGACACAAACAATCTAACATCCCAAATCTTATGCAAACCTCGCATTCACCATTGTAATGGACATGCCAACTCCCACAAGCGATCTAAACTCAAATTGCAATATATATCAATTACTGATAAAAGAGGACTTGTTACAAAACCCACCTAAGGATCACACAACCTCAGGACACCCCGCGGGAAATAGCCCTGCTTGGTTAGCCTTAAACTGACCTCTCTCTATACCCTTCCCAACAATCGTAGCTAATACGCAATCACTTAATCATTATGCATATAAACACAACCAACGCCTAACCTCGAGGCATTATAATACGCGGTATAAGAACCTGAAGCTGATGGCTGAATTGACACTAGAGTTGTGGTCAAAGAAATCTTGAGCTTCTAGAAGCACTACCCACACTCGTCTGACCACCTCAATACCCTCATTGGACACCACGTGCCCCAAGAATGCTACTAAACAGAGCCAAAAATTCACACTTGGAGAACTTTGCATAAAGCGTATCCTCCATCAATCTCTATAATACCCTCCTAAATGCTGAGTATGCTCCTCCTGGCTACGTGAGTACGCCAGGATGCTATCAATGAATACATTAATGAAGGAGTATAAATACAGCTGGAATACATTGTTAGTCAAATACATGAACACTATTGGGGCATTGGTCATCCCAAAAGACATCACCAAGAACTCATAAAACAACAGAAAGATCCGCTTCACTCCACAACTAAACAACATGAGAGGTCTTCCAATACACTCACAACTCGAAGCCATGTGCCAACTCGAGACAAAAATCAAACACTCAATAGTTCTTGCCACATTTCAAGCCAATACTTTTGTCATAATCAAACAATATGAACACACCTCACCATCGAATCACACTGACTACCTAGTCATCTAGTCACAAAGTCTCATCAATAAGGACACAAACGGACATATAAGTCCCCAAATGCATGTGCTCACACAAGAAATATCAGCACTCAAGCCACAGACAAACTCTGGCATCAAGTCCTCCAGACTGGCCCATTATCAACATGCTAAAAATCATATTTCGTAGCTAACCTATGGAAATTACAAGTCGTCGATGCACAGTTAATACCGAGCGCCCACGTGCGCATCGAATACATGAAAGGAATTTCAAGAGTTACGCTTTTGGCCGAATAAATGGATTCGCACAACCAGAATTCAAGAATGTGAGATTTTTCCTAAGGGTTCTGCAACCTCTCGAAGATAAGTACAGACGTCTCCGTACCGATCCACAAGACTCTACTAAACCTGCTCATGACCGGGTAGTCCTATGTAGCCTAGGCTATGATACCACCTTGTCACGATCCCAAATCTAAACTAGTCGTGATGGTACCTATCGTGGAACTAGGCCAGCCAAATTAACACTCAAAACGTAAAGAATCTTTCATTTATATCATTACTAAACTGATAATCCATAAAGGTTTCATTTAATCATTTTTAGGCAGATAAAGCTACACCGAATGTTAAATACAACCCCAATATCCCGGAGTCACTGGTCATGAGCATCTAAAGAAAATATACAAGTCTGGAAAATAAACTATATAATAGTAAGAAGGAGAAAGCAGGGTTGTGGACGCGTGCAACTACCTTGCAAATCTTCGAGAAGTCTCTGGAACAGATAGACATCTCACTCTTCCCTAGCACCTGGATCTGCATAGTAATGAAAGAAAATAAAGTCTGAGCAGTAAGAAACACATAAAATCAAGTCATCAATTCACAATAAGCACAGTCTTTCTTTCCAACAGTGTTTACGTTAAATCATCACGCTTAAAAAGTCGATTTCAGTGAAAATCCTTTGAAAAATGTAATTTCCAACAGTTTCAATAAAATGTCCAAGAATTTAGTGTATAATGATATGAATCACAAGTAGCCACTCGGGAAAAAACATGAATAATAAACTGCCCTTCGGGCATAACATCACTCAGAATCAGTCCCTCAGCATGCCTCACAATCACTCATAATTAGCCCCTCGGGCAACCTCACAGCCACTCATGCCTCCCAATCACTCATCACTCGGCACTCGCACTCAGTAGGTACCTGCGCTCACTTAGGGTGTACAGACTCTGAAGGGGCTCCTACAACCCAAGCGCTATAACAAGACATCTTGTGGCATCATCACTCAGGCTCTTGGCCTCTCTCATATCATAAGATAGTGTTACATGCTGCGGCACGCAGCCCAATCCCATAATATCCTCACAACATAGGCCCTCGACCTCACTCAGTCAGAAACCTCTCAAAAGCCACTCGGGCTATCAGTAAAAATGGGGTACTCGGCCCAAAATTATCATTTTATGCATCAAAATAGTGTAAATGAGATTGAGTTTCGAAATCAGTTAAACATAATACGACTGAGTGTAAATTATAAGTCAACATAGTGAGGAATAACATTAAAAAGCCCCCAAGGGGTACAAACACTTGGCACGAGGCCCAAATACGGCATTCCGCCCAAAACATAGTAATAATCTTTGAAACATGAAATATCATATGATTTATAATCAAATACGCAACTTAATAGTTTCTACGGGACGGACCAAGTCACAATCCCCAACGGTGTACGCCACACACTCGTCATCTAGTATGTGCGCGACTCCAAAATAGTGATACAGTGTGAAGTCCGGGGTTTCATACCCTCAGGATGATATTTACAAACATTACTTACCTCAAACCGGATGAAAACCACTCCGCGATGCTCTTGCCCCTCGACTCGGCCTCAATACGCCCCAAATATCACAGCACCAGTAGCTCCAGCTGCTCTTCCAAGCTTCCAACTTCCCAAAAATCATCCTAAATCAATCCCGAGCCCCTCGGGGCCTCAACTAAAAGTACTAACAAGTCATATAACATCACCCGGACTTAGTCAAACCTTCGGAACATTCAAAAAAACATTAAAACACCGAATTAACTCCAAATTCAAGCCTAAGGATTTCTAAACTTCCGAAATTCGCCAACGATGCCGAAACCAATCATACCACATTCGAATGACCTGAAATTTTGCAAACACGTCCCAAATGAAAATACGAACCTATCCCAACTTATGGAATTCCATTCCAACCCCGATAGCTAATTTTTCACTACCAACCGGAAATCGCCAAAAATTCAAATTTCGCCAATTCAAGCCTAATACTACCACGGACTTTCGAATAATATTCCGAACACACTCCTAAGTCCCAAATCACCTAATGAATCTATCTGAACCATAAAAACCACATTCCGGTATCATATACCTATAAGTCAACTTCCGATTGACTTTTCCAACTATTTAACCAACTTAAGAGACTAAGTGTCTCATTTCTCTCCACAACCATTCCGGACTCGAACCAACACAACATAAATGAACTAATTAATACAAAACAAAGTAGAAATGGGAAAACGGAGCTAATCGTTCGGAACGACCGACCGAGTCGTTACAAAAACTTACGAAACCCATGATTTTTCAATAAAGTTAATTCCTTTAGCAACAATTAATGATACTAAACTCAATTATGATTAGATACGAGTGAGTTGACGGCAAATTCTAAAGGAAAAGTTATGATTGAGCAGTGAGTGGCCTGCTGAATCGAGATAAGTGCTTGGTTTAACCTTGACTTGAGGGAATAGGAATCCCCAACCTAAATGCTATGTGAATTTTCATGTGTGTGATGTATACGTGAGGTGACGAGTATCTATGCGCCACCAAATTATTTGTTGAACGTGATCCATTCTATTTGGTTCCTGGCTTAACTGTTTGTATGATTTTTATGCCTCCATTTCTACTTGTTTTCACCAACTTGTTGTTACGTATTGTTTCAAGTAATTTGGAAGTGTTAGTTGTTACCTTGGATTCATTGTGATATATGAAGGATTGAGATGGTTGACAGTGTTCTACGATATATATATTATATATATACANATAATTGATGAAGTTTATGAGTAGTACAGTCTTCTATTTATAATTGTTGAGACAAGAATATTGTGAAAGGCTTTGACCTAACTTTTTAAATCTCTTATAAATAAAGTGATGTGATTTTCTGGTGGGAGCGGGTTGCACACCACAACGAGGAGTGATAAGGGTGGACAAGTGGGATTGGGTTGCACGCCGCAACAGGAGCAATAAAGGTGATATATATAGGGAGGAGTAATAAGGGTGGACAGGTGGGAGCGGGTTGCGCGCCGCAACAAGGAGCAATAAGGGAGGACACTTATGTTTTACTGATTTTAAACACAAGGATTTGGAAAACTTACTGTTTTACTTTATTATTTTTCATATTATACGCTTACGGTTATTTTAAAGTGAATTTTAGAAATTTGGAAACTTATGTGAGAATTGGTTATAGCTGAGACCTGGAAAAGGTGGCTGAGTTATTATATTTATTTCTGCAGATTATTGTTTTGTTTAGTTTAGAATTTCTTTCTTTCTTTATTATATATTGTTCACAGGATATGTTATAAATGCCTCGCCGTAGCCTTGTCACTACTTCGTCGAGGTTAGGCTCGGAACTTACTCAGTACATGGGGTCGGTTGTACTAATACTACACTATGCACTTCTTCTGCAGATCCAGGTTCCAGTTAGAGCTGATCCTTTGAGCATAGTTGAGCATTTACACGGAGACACGAGGTAGATCTGCTGGCGACCGCAGATTACTGGAGTCTTCCCTTTATTATCTAGATACTGTTTTATTTCATTCAAAATAGAGATATTTGTTTCATCCCATTTATTTGTACTATTCTTTAGTAGTTCGTGAATTGTGACACCAGGCCCTGGGTAGTTTTATAGTTATTATTAGCTCGTGGTTCGTTTATTATTCCATATATTATTTATGATATCAGTTATTGGAAAGTATTAGATTTCGTGTTTAAGTAAATATTCAAAGAAAATGGTTAATTAAGTTCTAACATTGTCTTGCCTAGCAAGTTCGGTGTTAGGCGCCATCACGATCCCGGAGGTTGAGAATTTGGGTGGTGACACTCAACCAAGGTTGTTTTGCAGGCGATAAACAGTCAAAAGGATAACTTGATGCCAATATTTCATTTGAAATATATTTATTTTACACAACAGTTTTTATCAGATGTAAGTTTATATTATCATTCATAAAGTATAGAGCCTAACCAATTAAATGTCTGCACTATGCTGGGAGTTCTACAAAAAATGATCAGCACTCAAAAGAAAAGAACAATCAACACTTTCGGGGCAGTAGTGAGAAACCAGTGCATACCAACATGCATCTACAATATATCTACATTATGCCTACATATATTGTATATATATATATTGCCTAATTTTGTTTCAACTAATATGCATTATATTTCCAATGGTTTACTTAGAAACATGGCACGTGAATGACATAGAAATTGAGGAGAATGTTCCTGTACATGTTGATTATCTTCCCAATTTGAAGGGGCATTTGATGAAGAGAATGAAGGTATGATTTAGTATATGTTATCATCACATTTCACAATACATTTTGCATATCAGATGCAGGACAACATTTCAACAAAATTACTATATTAAACTACAATTTGTATGCAGTGAGGTTAGTGTTTAGTACTAATTATCTAAAATTTGATTAAATTAAACATATTTACTGTAACAGTGAAGGAAGTTATGGCTGCAGAATCTCCAAAACAGGAAGCTACAATAAGCATTCCAGTAGAACAGAAGAATGAGGATAATGAGACAAAAATACAATCTCCTAGTCAAGAAGAGAATTTTATACAAGAAGGAGATGATTGTTGTGAAGAAGGAGGTGAATCAGTCGACTACATTAATGTAGGTGATTCGGACAACGACTCCATATATGAAAAAAGGGAAGTTACACTTAATGATTTTGAGCTGCCCGAGAACTTCTCCCAGATTTTTAAGTTCGGCAAGCTCAATGAAGATGAAATAACCCATGTGCATCTAGGAAGGACAAGGCAACCTGGAAAGCATGCCCGATTCCCCTTTCTCCCTTTTTACAGTTCAGGTGGGAGCACTTCTGTTGGACCTCCAATTTTTCTCATAAAGCATCCATTTACTGGGGTTATTGGCGAAGATGTTGATCCTGAATTATTGGAAGAATTCAACAAGTGGTTGTACCTTGGTACCGATACTATTTCAAAGAGGTTAGTTTATACAATTTGTTCATATTTTCGGGTGCAATCATCCATTTACTGAGGTTATTGCTATGTGTTTAAATAGGAGGAAGGCACCTTATTATGTAAAAGATAACCAACTTAAGCTGTGGTATGATATATGAGTGGAGAAAGTTGATAAAAATGAGTGGTTTTATACTTTGGCACATTTCGGGCTAGTCCTCAACGACTCGGTAAACACATACCCTGGCAGGATTTAATGACTAGCTATTATTCTGTCATCTCCAGATTTTGTAGTTTTTTGTAGATATATTGTAGTTAAATTGTAGGAAGCATTGAGAACTAATGAAACATGTTTTTCTGCAGCACATTGATGTTATTTTATACTATTTGAGAAAGAAAGGAAAGTATGATCCTCAAAATAAGATACGGTTTACAACCACTGATTGTATGTTCGAGACTAGAATTGAACAAATTTATCAAAGGTACATCAATTCTCCTACTGAAAAGAAGTTTGTTGTTGTAAAACTGTCATGACCCGAATCCTAAATCAGGTCGCGATGGCGCCCAACACCGTGTCAGTCAAGCTAACATTGATTTATTAGTGAGTTTCGTTTAATTTGCCAAAACAATTCCAATACTTACTTGATTTAAATTTAAGACATATAAGCAAACGAATAACTTAGGTAATCCTAAACGGGATTGGCCATGATAGTCATAATTAATGTTTACAGCCCAAAATATAATGTCTACTACGTGTGTGTCAGGAACTAGTGTCAAAATCTTACATGCATCTAGTAGAATGAAAATCCAAAAGAATACAAGTCTGCCCTACTGTCTGAGGAAAATATAGACAGATAAAATCAAAAGAAGGGAAACTCTAAGGTGTTGCTAGAAGTCCTCAGGGAAAGCAGCTCACTGAGAAGTCTAAGCCAAGTATGAGTCAGGGACAAGCTCTGGACTGATACCAAGATGCACCTGCCTCAGAACCTGTACAATTAAGTACAGAGTGTAGCATGAGTACATAAATTAATATGTACCCAGTAAGTATCCAGTCTAATCTCGAAGAAGTAGTGACAAGAGGTCAACTTGACACTTACTAGGGTCCAAACAATAAATTTAAGTAGTAGTTTAAAGAGGACAACAGGTAAGCATGAACAGTAAAGCAATAAATATCGAATCGTAATCAAAATATAGATATGCGGTGAAGCACCAATGTACAAGTTTTCAGTTCGTTTTTCCAGGATGTTTCACAACTCAACAGTCATAAAAATATCAAGCAAGTAGCATGCGCATAGTGGAACAGGGATAACCGGCCTGGGCTAACATAATAACAATGTATGTGCACAGCTGAAGGGTCGAACGGCCCGAACCATAGATGAATCTATTAACCTGTCGTGGCGTACGGCTCGCTCCCATGAGAGTAGGGGAAAGAATCACTCCCCTCGCGGAATATAAACTGCGAAGCGGTCGCATGCAAATACAACATCTTTCTTTAAATCCTTTCCAAATAACAATTCTTTTAAAACACCAAAATTCTAGGATTTTTCTTGAAACAAGTTGCACATAATTAAGTCACAAGGCATTTAATTCAATTTAAGGAAATTCACAAGGCATGGTATGAGCCTAACTACCCGGACATAATAATAATAGTCACTACGCGGACTCTCGTCACCTCATACGTACGTAGTCCCCACAAACAATGACACAAAATCATTTAATTCACCTATGGGGATAATTCCCTCTTACAATGTTAGAAAGGACACTTACCTCGTGTCAAGTTTACTTCCGGGGTCAAGAATGCGCCCAAAACTCCAAATTCGTCTCCCAAGGACTCGAAACTAATCAAATATTGCATAAATAAATGAATCTATACTCAAAAGTATGAAATTCTTCTATTTAAATGATCATTTCAACCTAAATAGAAAAATCCCAAAATACATCCCCGGGCCCACATGCTCGGATTCCGGAACCTTTCGAAGGAAACACTCACCCATAGCCTAAGGATCAACATTATATGGTTTTTGTATGATTTCATAACAAATGCTTTTGAAATTCTCTCATTTTCATAAAAACCTAGGTTTCACTCTAACCCATGATTTCTACTAATTAATGTGTTAATCTACCTAAGAATTCAAGTATTAAACTAAATTTAGGGTAGTAATTACTTACCTTACAGTAGCTAGGTCGTTTATCTCCTTTGCATGCTCAAAAATCGCCCAAGGATGAAGTGAAATATTCCAAAATGGTAAATTCCCGTATTTTAAACAACCTCACTACCTACAGGTTTTTCGCACCTGCGGTCTCGCATCTGCGAGAAAAAATCTTGCATCAGCGGAGGAGGGGAGGGGGGCCTGGTTTCGCACGTGCGCTTCTGCGAAAAAACATCCGCACCTGCGGAAACGGGAAACACCACCTGGGGTCGCACCTGCGAGGCTGGGACCACAAAAGCGGTCTCGTACCTGCGGCTAGGCCTCCGCAGGTGTGGCCGCACCAGATCTGGTGCACCAGTAGTCATTTATTGCTGGTTTTTGCCTCGCTTGAGCCTTCAGAACGTCCAAAACAACGCTAAATCTAAAACTCACACCCCAAAACCTTTTGGATCAAACTTAATACTCGGAATGACACCAAATTTTGCGAGCGAGTCATAAATAACATAACGAAACTATTCCCGGTCTCGGAATTCCATTTGGACCTCGATAACTCAAAAACACGTTACAACCCTCAATTTGAACTTAAGGAAACTCTTATTTCACTATTTGGCGCCGAAACGCTCTAGGGTCGTCCAAAACCCGTTCCGAACATACGCCCAAGTC
This sequence comes from Nicotiana undulata, assembly GCA_005239495.1. Taxonomy (NCBI): domain Eukaryota; kingdom Viridiplantae; phylum Streptophyta; class Magnoliopsida; order Solanales; family Solanaceae; genus Nicotiana; species Nicotiana undulata. The sequence goes on from ML248682.1 coordinate 129,806, forward strand.
CGAAATCATCATACGAACCTACCAGAACCTTCAAACCTCGATTCTGGGGTCGTTTACTAAAAATGTTGACCAAAGTCAAACTTGGCCTTTAAGGCCAACCTTAAGGAACCAAGTGTTCTCATAGCACTCCAAACTCCTTTAAATCCCGAACCACCTGTCCTTGCAAGTCATAAATCAGTAGAAGAAACTACGGGAATTTTCATTTAGGGGAACGGGGTCCTAGAACACAAAATGATCGGTCGGGTCGTTACATTCTCCACATATTAAACAAACAGTCATCCTCGAACGGGTCTAGAATCATACCTAGAGTGCTGAATAAGTGTGGATATCTGCTCCGCATGTACTCCTCGGACTCCCAAGTCGCCTCCTCGACTGGTTGGCCCCTCCACTAGACCTTTACGGCGGAAACCCTCTTGGACCTCAACTAGCGATCCTGCCTGTCAATAATAGCAACTGATTCTTCCTCGTAGCCCAACCTCTCATCTAGCTAAATGGTGCTGAAATCTACCACGTGAGAGAAGTCGGCGTGGTATCTCCGGAGCATGGACACATGAAAGACTGGATGAACTCCCGATAAACTAGGAGGTAAAGCAAGCTCATAAGCAACCTCTCAAACTCGCCCCAACACCTCGAATGGACCAATAAACCTCGGGCTCAGCTTTCCCTTCTTCCCAAACCTCATAATATCCTTCATCGGCAAAACTTTCAACAGAACCTTCTCTCCCTCCATAAATGATACATCACGCGCCTTCTGATCCGCGTAACTCTTCTGCCTAGACTGTGTTGTGCGAAGCCTCTCCTGAATCAGCTTCACTTTCTCTAAAGCATCCTTCACCAAGTCGGTGCCATATAACTTAGACTCGCCAGGCTTAAACCACCCGATAGGAGAACGACATCGCCGACAATACAAGGCCTCAAATGGAGTAATCTCAATGCTGGACTGATAACTATTATTATAAGCAAACTTAGCCAAAGGCAAGAACTGGTCCCACTGACCTCCAAAGTCAATCACACATGCCCTAAGCATGTCCTCCAATATCTGAATTGTCCGCTCTGGCTGCCCATCAGTCTGAGGGTGAAATGTTGCGCTGAGCTCTACCCGGGTGCCCAACTCACTCTGTAATGCTCTCCAAAAGTGCGAGGTGAACCGAGGACCTCGATCTGATAAAATGGACACAGGCACACCGTGCAACCGAACTATCTCCCAAATGTAGATCTGGGCCAACCTCTCCGAAGTATGAGTAGTAGCTACTGGAATGAAATGCGCCGACTTGGTCAACCTGTCCAAAATGACCCAAACTGCATCAACCTTCCGTAAAGTACGAGGCAACCCAACTACGAAGTCCATAGTGGTGCGCTCCCATTTCCACTCACGTATGGGCATCTGCTGAAGTAGGCCTCCTGGCCTCTGGTGCTCATACTTAACCTGCTGGCAATTTAGACATCTACCACATACTTCACTATGTCTTTCTTCATTCGCCTCCACCAGAAATGTTGCTTCAAGTCACGATACATCTTCGTAGCACCAGGATGAATAGAATATCGTGAACTGTGAGCCTCTTGTAGAATCCTCTCCCTCAGGCCATCAACATTATGGACACATAAGTGACCCTGAAGTCTCAGAACTCCATCCTCGCCAATAGAAACCTCTTTGGCGCCACCCTGTACCACTATCTCCCGCAGCTCTACCAAGCGCGGATCATCAAACTGCCGAGTCTTGATCTCCCCCAATAATGAAGACTGAGCAACCACACGTGCAAGAACTCGGCGGGGCTCTGAAAGGTAAAATATCACCAAGCGATTAGCCAAGGACTGAATGTCCAAAGCTATAGGTATCTCCTCCGCTGAAATATAAGCCAAGCTACCCATACTTCCGCGTTCCTGCTTAAGGCATCTGCTACCACATTTGCCTTGCCCGGATGATAAAGAATGGTGATTTCATAATCCTTCAACAACTCAAGCCACCTATGCTTCCTCAAATTGAGATCCCTCTGCTTCAACAAGTGCTGCAAGCTGCGGTGGTCTATATAAACCTCATAAGACACCCCATACAGGTAGTGCCTTCAAATCTTAAGAGCATGAACAATCGCCGCCAACTCCAAATCGTGCACAGGGTAATCTTTATCATGAACCTTCAGTTGGCGTGAAGCATATGCAATAACTCGCCCCTCCTGCATCAACACACATCCCAATCCGACGGGTGAACTGTATACATCCCAGAACCGGAAGGCAATACCAGAACTGGTGCTGAGGTCAATGTTATCTTCAGCTTCTGAAAGCTCGTCTCACACTCGTCGGACCATCGGAATGAGGCATTATTCTGAGTCAATCTAGTCCGAGGAGCTGCAATGGATGAAAAACCCTCCACAAATCTGCGATAATAACCTGCTAGACCCAAGAAGTTCCTGATCTCTGTAGCTGAAGTAGGGCGTGGCCAACTCTGAACTGCCTCAATCTTCTTAGGATCAACCTTGATACCCTCTACGGATACCACATGTCCCAAGAATGCCACAGAATCTAACCAAAACTCACACTTGGAGAACTTAGCATATAACTTCTGTTCTCGCAAAGTCTAGAGCACAACTCTCAAATGTTGCTCGTGCTCCCCCAGACTACATCAGTAAATCAGAATGTCATCAATAAAGACAATGACAAAAGAATCAATATAAGGCCTGAACACCATGTTAATTAAGTCCATAAATGTTATTAGGGCATTAGTCAAGCCAAAGGACATCACCAGGAACTCATAATGACCATATCTCGTACGAAAGGCAGTCTTCGGAACATCCGAGTCCCGAATATTCAGTTGATAGTACCCCGATCTCAAGTCAATCTTAGAAAACACCCGAGCACCCTACAACTGGTCAAACAAATCATCGATATGCGGAAACGGGTACTTGTTCTTGATGGTGACCTTGGGCCATGTTGGCCCTAATACCTGGATGCAATCCAGCTACAAATCTTCGCACGCTCTCTGCGTTAGTAGGAAGTATCATGAGTGCATGAAGAGACAGCTCAGAAAACCTAGCCTCGTAGTTAGTCACTAACATCTGACCCTACTCCAGCTTCTCAAACTGATACCGCAGCTCTTCCCTCTTAGAGGGTGGAATATACCAGTCCAAGAATAGCCGAGTGAACTGCTCCCAAGTGACAAGAGGGGAAATATTTTTGTCTACCAAAAATATAGGACCGCCACTATCTATGGGCCCTACCCTCTAGCTGAAAAGTAGTGAAGTCAATTTCATGAGACTTCAGTATCCTCATTTTGTACAGTCTGTCCCTACACCTATCAATAAAGTCGTATGCATCCTCATGACGCTGGCCTCCGTAGACATGAGGGTGCAGTCTCGTCCATCTATCTAATAACTTCTGCGGATCACCAACCGCAGCTGGCCTGACCTCAGGTACTGCTGCTGCTGGCTGGACCCCGCCCCCGGGCAGTGACCCAGGGTACGATATACTGCTGCTGCTTGTCCGGCGGCCTGTCTAGTAAGGGTTTTTTCTCCCCCTCCCGCTTGATATGTGGCTGGATCCGCTGGAAATAAACCATCCTGAGTCATGCTGTCCATGAACCGCATCATCAGGCCCATGACCTCCTGAAATCCTGGCGCTGTCATAAATTCCAATGGGGCAGGATCAGCTGCGGGCACCTCGCCCTGCTCCTCAGTGATGGGATTCTCCACTGGATCCGGTGTGGAAGCAACTGGTACAGCTCTAGGACGCCCTCGTCCCCTACCTCGGGCCGGTGCCCTCCCCGGACTCTGCCACAACCTCAGATGATGGGGGTAGCGGCCCCTCCCGGGTCAGGAACGTCGGTTGTGCGTGTTTCTGTACCGATCCAAAAGACTCTATTGGGTTTGCCCGTAAATCGTGAGACCTACGTGAACCTAGAGCTGTGATACCATGTTGTCACGACCTGAATCCTAAATCAGGTCGCGATGGCGCCCAACACCATGTCAGGCAAGCCAATATTGATTTAGTAGTGAGTTTCGTTTAATTTGCCAAAACAATTCCAATACTTACTTGATTTAAGTTTAATACATTTAAGCAAATGAATAACTTACGCAATCCTAAACAGGATTGGCCATGATAGTCATAATTAATAGTTACATCCCAAAATATAATGTCTATTACGTGTGTGCCAGGAACTAGTGTCACAAGCTTACAGGAATCTAGTAATGAAAATCCAAAAGAATACAAGTCTGCCCTACTATCTGAGGAAAATATAGACAGATAAAATCAAAAGAAGGGAAACTCCAAGGTGCTGCTGGAAGTCGTCAGGGAAAACAGCTCACTGAGAAGTCTAAGCCAAGTATGAGCCAGGGACAAACTCCGAACTGATACCCAGATGCACCTGCCTCAGAACCTGTACAATTAAGTGCAGAGTGTAGCATGAGTACATAAAATAATATGTACCCAGTAAGTATCCAGTCTAATCTCAAAGAAGTAGTGACGAGAGGTCGACTTGACACTTACTAGGGTCCAAACAGTAAATTTAAGTAGTAGTTTAAAGAGGACAACAGGTAAGCATGAACAGTAAAGCAATAAATATCGAATCATAGTCAAAATATAGATATGCGGTGAAGCACCAATATACAAGTTTTCAGTTCGTTTTTCCAGGATGTTTCACAGCTCAACGGTAATAAAAATACCAAGCAAGTAGCATGCGCATAGTGGAACAGGGATAACCGGCCTGGGCCAACATAATAACAATATTTGTGTATTGCCGAAGGGTCGAACGGCGTGAACCATAGATGCATCTATTAACCTGTCTTGGCGTATGGCCCGCTCCCATGAGAGTAGGGGAAAGAATCACTCCCCTCGTGGAATATAAATTGCGAAGTGGTCGCATGCAAATACAACATCTTTCTTTAAATCCTTTCCAAACAACAGATCTTTTAAAACACCAAATTCTAGAATTTTCTTGAAACACGTTGCACATAATGAAGTCACACGGCATTTAATTCAATTTAAAGAAATTCAAAAGGCATGGTGTGAGCCTAACTAACCGTACATAACAATAATAGTCACAACGTACGGACTCTCAACACCTCGTACGTACGTAGTCCCCACAAAAAATGACACAAAATCATTCAATTCACCTATGGGGACAATTCCCTCTTACAAGGTTAGAAAGGAGACTTACCTCGTGTCAAGTCTACTTCCCGGGTCAAGAATGCGCCCGAAACTCCAAATTCGTCTCCCAAGGACTCGAAACTTATCAAATATTGCATAAATAGATCAATTTGTACTCAAAAGTATGAAATTCTTCTATTTAAATGATCATTTCAACCTAAATTGAAAAATCCCAAAATACACCCCCGGACCCACATGCTCGGATTCCGGAACCTTTTGAAGGAAACACTCACTCATAGCCTAAGGATCAACATTATATGGTTTTTGTATGATTTCATAATAAATTCTTTGGAAATTCTCTCATTTTCATAAAAACCTAGGTTTTACTCTAACCCATGATTTCTACTAATTAATGTGTTAATCTACCTAAGCATTCAAGTATTAAAAAAAATTTAGGGTAGGAATTACTTACCTTACAGTAGCTAGGTCGTTTATCTCCTTTGCATGCTCTAAAATCGCCCAAGGGTGAAGTGAAATGGTCAAAGACGGTGAATTCCCGTATTTTAAACAACCTCACTGCCTACAGGATTTTCGCACCTGCGGTCTCGCATCTGCGTAAAAAAATCTCGCATCAGCGGAGGAGGGGAGGGGGGCATGGTTTCACACCTGCGGAGCGGAGTCCGCGCCTACGGCTCTGCTTCAGCAAAAAAGATCCGCACCTGCGGAAACTGGAAACACCACCTGGGGTCGCACCTGCGAGGCTGGGACCACAGAAGCGGTCTCGCACCTACGGCTAGGCCTCCGCAGGTGCGGTCGCACCAGATCTGGTGCACCAGCAGTTATTTATTGCTGGTTTTTGCCTCGCTCGATGCCCGAATGACATCTGGGCCCACCCGAGACCCCGTCCAATTATACCAACAAGTCCTAAATCATAATACGGACTCGTTCGATCCTTCGAAACGTTCGAAACAACGCTAAATCTAAAACTCACACCCCAAAACCTATTGGATCAAACTTAAGAACTTAAAGTTCTTGAATTTGATAACAATGCGCTGAACCTACTGATACTACTCGAAATGACACCAAATTTTGTGAGCATCATAAGACATAACGGAACTATTCCCGGTCTCGAAATTCCGTTTGGACCTCAATAACACAAAAATACGTTCAAAACCTCAATTTGAACTTAAGGAAACTCATATTTCACTATTTGGCGCTGAAACGCTCCCGGGTCATCCAATATCCGTTCCGAACATACGCCCAAGTCTGAAATCATTATACGAACCAACTGGAACCTTTGAACCTCGATTCCGGGGTCGTTTACTAAAAATATTGACCAAAGTCAAACTTGGACTTTAAGGCCCACCTTAAGGAACCAAGTGTTCTCATACCACTCCAAACTCCTCCAAATCCCGAACCACCCGTCCCCGCAAGTCATAAATCAGTAAAAGGAAATATAGGAAGTCTTGTTTAGGGGCACGGGGTCCTAGAATACAAAACAACCGATCGGGTCGTTACACAAACCCCACGATGTCGTATCAGAATACATATTGGGGTACAAGTTACTCGCAAATGTTGCATAGATCAAGTTGATTTTGTGATTATGCCTATCAACATTGTAGAAAAACTTCATTGGTTGGTCGGTGAGATACCCCAGCAAAAAGAGGGATCACTATATGAAAAAGCCTCTTTTCCTTCTATCTATTTAACAAATTTGTTTTACAGTGAATGCTAAATATTTTCCCTAATAGCTTTTTGCAGTGACTGTGGTGTATATGTTGTAGCATTTGCAGAATATGTCAGCATTGGAGAGCTGGCAGTTTCAAAAGAAGACCTTTCTGATATTGATCAACATCGTAGACGCCATGGAGCTCTACTTTGGGATTATGCTAGGAAGAAGAAAGATACTGGTGCAATTAGTGAGAGCGAGGTGACTGGAAGATTAGCAAGAAGAAAATGTGCACCAGATGTAAACGAGAGAACACAAGTCCGGAAGAAGAAGAATTAGTTACCCTATTCTGTAGGAAAATTGTAGTTAAATTGTTTAATTGTAGGTTTTTTTTTGTATTAAATTTGTAGACAAATTGTTACCTAAGAACAAGTCAGTTAAAGTTTAATTGTTGAAAATTTTTGCTACAATGTTTTTACCCTATATTTTATTATTTTACCCAGGATACTACTACTTACAATAGGAAATATCTGTTGTTGTTTTTTGATTGGTTGAAAGTTATTAGTACTTTATCTCATTATTGTTAGCATATAATTCTTTTACAACTTAACTACAATTGTGTATTATAGATAAAGAAAATCATAATCCAATCAAGTTATGAAAGTCTGAAATGAATATACTTAGTAATTAAACAAAACAAATACAAACCAACTGCATTAAGAGTTGAAAATATTTAATTATAGGAAACAATCTTTATTCAATTTATCAACACAATTACACCTCAACTATAATTCTCCTGAACACCCTAACACATTTTATCAAAAATTTGGTGACTTTATCAAATTTTATTTCCTCTTGGGAGCATTCTTGCAAGATCTTTTGTTACGACCTTCTATTCTGTAGTTTCCACATGAAACCTTGTACGTCTTTGCATTTACTTCATCATATGGTTTGTATCTTTATTTCTAAGGTCTCCCTGACTGTCTTTTTGCAGTAGGTGGCTTTACAACTTCTTCAGCTATATGTTATGGCACATTCCATTTGCTTTCGTCAGGCAGTGGGTCTACGGGTATTTCATAAGTATGCAAAAGGATCTCCCTCGTGTAATAAGGAGAACAATAGTTTTCATAAGACTCATTCATGTGCCTCAAAGCCGCCAAAGCATGTGGACAAGGAAGTTCATCAAGCTGGGACTGTCCACAAGTACATCTCTTATTTTTGAAGCCAAAACTAAAGCGCTTCACACCATCTATCACTTTATGGATGTGATCTACTGAAGCACTCACCTACAATTTCATTACAAACACACAACAACTTGTCAGAAACATATACAAAATAACTATAATTATTCAACAGTTTATCTACAATGACTGTATGTATTTAGTTTGATGTATAAAAGATCTGATGTTATTGGACATAACTTACTCTCAACTTCTGCAATAATGTCTTGTTGTCCTCCAACTCTTTGTTGTATTTTTTCCCAAGGTATGTGAATGTACCTTTTGTTTTCATGAAACTTTTCATTAAACCAACGTTCAAGAAGAGTCCTCATGTACTCTAATAGTTCTACTATCGGCAGCTCTCTTGCATCTCTTGTTACTGCATTCAATGACTCTACAACGTTCAATGTCATCGTTCAAGTTCTGTTCACCGTAGCATGTACTCGAGACCATCTGTGATAGCCAAATATCGTATAGGTATGCTTTAACACGCGTGTTGATCTCTTCAATCTTTGACGTCCTTTCATTAAATTCATCAAGCGTGTATGATCGTGCCGTGGCAAAGTACAATTCGCTTAACTTTAGATGACCCTTCTTGAACTTGGACCTTATATTTGTCCAAATATGCCACATGCAAGCACAATGTGGCATGCCGGTATAAACAATAGATGTTGCCTTCAAGATACTCTCATTCGATCCGAAACAACACACATATTTAGTTTTTCACCATATGCATATTTGAATTGCTCAAAAAATCACTTCTATGATGCGTCATTTTCTGAATCAACAACAGCGTATGCTGGTGGTAATATGCTACCTAACATATGTGGCAGAAAGAAATTTAATTTCCATAATAAAACTGTAGAGGAAAAAAATACATACAAAAAAATAAATTTACCACAATATTTCTACAATAAATGTACAATACCTTCTACATTTATTGTGCTAGTTGTTAGCATTATTACCCTGTATGCCGACTTCAAGAAGGTCCCATCAACTACTACAACTGGCCTACATATTCCCTACCCTTGATTGACGTACTAAGCGCAACAAATGCGTACAAAAAACAGTCATCGTCAGTCTTCTGCAATTTAACTACCGACATCGGATAAGTGTTCTCTAAAATATACAAATAACTAGAAAATTGACTGTAGGAAGATAATTTTTTAGTGGGTATAGTTGAAATTCATTGAAAACATAGATAAGTCAATATACAAAACATGAAGAGGATTGGAGGTGATTTGGACGGGTTTTGTATCAGAATTCGTAATTAAATCAAGTTCAAAAAATTCTTCTGCGACACATGTATCAAACATGTATTACGTATGTATCTCACACAAAGATATACATGGATATACATATGGTACACAATTGATACAAATATGAAACATATGCGATAGAGAAATGATACACAATGTGATACACGCATCATTTTTTTTCATGTTAAATTTTTATTTCGAATTTTCAGTTCAAACCACCTCAAAACATCACCAAATCATCCCAAAACTGATATTCAAGCTCCATAAGATGTACCTAATTTATTCTAATAACACCCACTCAAAAGAAAATAGAAATTTGACCTTTTTTTGCTACAAATAGCTAATTGACTAATATTAGTAATATTCAACTAATATTAGTAATATTTATGAATTGACCAATTTTTATAATGAGCTACATATAAATGGACATAGCTGATAATTTTCCATTTAGTTTTAGTAGTAGTAGAGCATATTTGGAGTTACTTATAACCGTTTCCATCTGAAGCCACCTAAAGTTCAAGGTAAAAGATTTTAATGCTTTATTATTTTTGAATCTAATATATATATATATATATATATATATATATATATATATATATATATTACACATAAATATATTCCATATATTCGATTTCATTTCTTTTGATAAGGTGGAAAATAAAGTGTATATAAAGATACATTCCCTTCTCCTTTTCTTGTTTAAAATGACAAATTATGACGACATGAAGAGAGACTTGGGGCAACAACCCTGCCACTTGTACTCGTAAATATTGATGAACCAGAAGAGAGGAAACAGAAACAAATAAATTTATGCAAACCTTTTTCTTCTGAAACAAAACTCTAGCTCTTGAATCCAATCTCAATTAGCATATAAGTATGTGGCAAGAATGAAGAAATTGGGAGATATCAATCCTTCTTCTTCTTGTTTAACGACCAAGTATGGCTTAAAACAACAAAAATTGGAGCATCAGGTAAAATCAAAATATTCTCAAGTATTTTAGACATGTGGTTCTTCGTAATTTCTATTCGTGTTCCACATAAATATGACATACGATATATAACACCAGTCTTTTCATTTGCTTTCAGCTTTAGATTATGTGAAACTTGATCGGTAATAGTTCAAGTATATTAATTTTAAGAGGAGTGTAATGATGGCTGTTAATGAATTAAAAGAGATTCAAACTGTTATAGTACTATTTTTTTAGTTTCACATTCGAAAGTGCTTCTTATAAAAATTTATATTCAACGCTCGAGCTCTGGTTAAACATGAAAAAATTCTATCAATGTTTGATGATATATTGATCAGTATTAGTTAGAAGCATATTCACATTGTTATACAAAACATTTTAAAAGTAGTCTTTAAAGGTTAAGAATTCCTTTTAACTTTACCTAAACATTTATCTGATTCTTACTTTATAATGTATCTTTTATTTCAAACCAACATTTGACAATATTAGGAGAGAAGAGAGAAGAGGCTAAAATAGTTGTTGCATACTTGCATTCAGTGCATGATTATTTCATCTTAGTTCTATTTCGTTTCCAAAATCTTAACCTATTTTATTCACCAAAAATTTATAACTTACACAAAATATTTAATTAATGCGGAATATATACTGCATGTAAGTTCTTATAATTCAATCATAAAGGATTAAAAGTAATATGTACTCACACTTTATTGAAACTATTAATTAAATAAATTGATTTTGATTTAAACGATGAATGAATATGTATGGACACTTGTTACAAAGAGAAAAGGTAAAGTCGTATTAGTGAACAAATGAGTCATGTGGAAGAAGAAGACACGTGGCATTGAAAAGGTCCAAAATACAAAGTGACATAAGAAAAAGAGTTAAAAAAAAAAAAAAAGGCATTGAATTTAGAGAGAAAGAAGGAGGTGCACAAACTGTGTGCCATTTTCCCGTGCAAAACGTCGTATTGAATTGAAGTGAACGATTTTGTCGTTCATTGTTGCAACAAATCACTATTCTGACGGTGTGTAGTTATCAACTTTCCCACTCTCTTCTTCACTCTCTCTACTCTATTTATATTCCAAGTCACAAAGGAGAAGTATATAGTAAAATTACTACTGTAGAAAAAAGAATAAGTTACTGTAGCAGACAGATAAAAAGATACCAACAACAATGTCAAGCAATACTGCTGGTCAAGTCATTCGTTGCAAAGGTACTTTCTTTGATCTCAGCTTTTTTTGGTTGTCCAATTAGAGCAGGGTTTTTTGATCAGGTAATTTTGTTGCATATGAGGTTTTCTGTTAGTATCTTTTGTCAAACAAATTGATCTGGTTTTGCCTCTATTTTTTTGTGCCTAATTATGGGTAGTATTTTGGTATATATGAATCACGGATTCTGATTACATGTGTAATTCAGACGAAGTTGGTAAAGTTTGTTAGTACCATTCCACTCTCTTTTGTACATTCTTATAAATGAGTGGTTTAGTATTAGTTTATAACAAGTATTTTTAGGTAGTCAGTAGTCACTGAATATAGGTTTTTTTTGTTCATGAAACATAAATGTATTTTCTTGAGTCATCTAATTGTGTCCTTCTTTTCGGAACAGAGGAATTAGATAACTCATGCTATTTTGTATTTGCTTGGTCTGTTTGGATCATCTGTTCTCCTGTGTGTGTGATTATGAGTGTGTTTTGACAAGTGGTTTCCTTTTCTGAATCATTGTAAAAAATTCCGTTTACTTTCCTTTTCGGCATCCTTAGTTGAGCAAATATTGATAAATTAAGGTTCTTTTTAATGTACTTTTGATTGATTTGTCCGCGAACGAGTGTTTAATTGTATTGTGAATGTGAATGTATAATTAATGCAGCTGCGATTGCATGGGAAGCGGGGAAGCCATTGGTGATAGAAGAAGTGGAGGTGGCACCACCACAGAAAAGTGAAGTTCGCCTCAAGATTCTCTTCACCTCCTTGTGCCATACTGATGTTTACTTCTGGGAAGCTAAGGTACTTTATTAATAGTTTCAATTAGATATTCTTCACTCTTTTATTTCTCTGCTAATACTTGTTTTGCAATAATGGTCATTCCTGTAATGAAATTTTCCTAGTGTCCCTTTTTGAAATGTTTTCGTTTTATATTGTCTATCTTGTTGGTGTGCTTATTATTTGAAATCCGTTCTTTTGTTGCAGGGGCAAACACCACTATTTCCTCGTATTTTCGGACATGAAGCTGGAGGGTACGACCCTTTATATTAGTCAAATTTTCTTAATTTATTTTCAAACTTAATCAGTATATACTAAAATACATTTCCATTTAGAATTGTGGAGAGTGTAGGTGAAGGTGTTACAGATCTCCAACCCGGAGACCATGTTCTTCCTGTGTTCACTGGTGAATGCCAGCAGTGTCGACACTGTAAATCAGAGGAAAGCAACATGTGTGACCTCCTTAGAATAAACACAGACAGGGGAGTTATGATCCATGATGGTCAGACAAGATTCTCCAAGGATGGAAAGCCGATTTATCACTTTGTTGGAACTTCCACCTTTAGTGAATACACCGTTGTCCATTCTGGATGCGTCGCTAAGATTGATCCGCAGGCACCACTTGACAAAGTTTGCGTTCTAAGTTGTGGAATATCGACAGGTTGGATTAAACTGTAGCCAATTACTCATTTGTTAAATGAAAAACTAGTTATAATTGGATATCTGATGGAGTTCATCTATTCTGAAGGGCTTGGTGCAACTCTCAATGTTGCCAAACCTACCAAAGGTTCTACTGTAGCTATTTTTGGCTTGGGAGCTGTTGGCCTTGCTGTGAGTACATATTCCACCACCTATTTTACTTATGTAGTTTTCGTTGTCATAGCCGCGTGAAATTTGAGAATGTTTTCCTTGTCATTTTGACAAAATTATTAGGCTGCTGAAGGAGCTAGGATTGCTGGGGCTTCTAGAATCATTGGCATTGATTTGAATCCCAGCAGGTTCAATGATGGTGAGTGCATTGATTTTCTATGAACAAGAATGTCCATAGTTATTTCTGATAAATTTTGGCATTGATTCTATGCTTTTCTTTAATATTTTCACAGCCAAGAAGTTTGGTGTCACAGAGTTTGTGAATCCAAAAGATTATGATAAGCCTGTCCAGCAGGTTTGTCCTGCACCTTCACTTCTCCACTACTACACATAGCATATCTTTGGGAGTACAACATTACTTATGTGGATGGAGGGATGATTTTCAGGTCATTGCTGAGATGACAGATGGAGGTGTTGACCGAAGTGTCGAGTGTACTGGAAATGTCAACGCCATGATTTCTGCTTTTGAATGTGTTCATGATGTAAACTTATTATCTGAAAATCTTCTTGATCTCTTTTACGTGTTAGACACAAATGTAAGTTCAACTTTATGTTGCTTGATTACAGGGTTGGGGTGTGGCTGTGCTTGTTGGTGTGCCAAACAAAGACGACGCGTTCAAAACTCATCCAATGAATCTGTTGAATGAGAGGACTCTCAAGGGCACCTTCTTTGGCAACTACAAGCCCAAAACTGACATTCCCTCTGTGGTGGGCAAGTACATGAATAAGGTGATTCTAACACTAGCAATTTAACTTAGACATTGTAAAGAATGTTTACAATATCAATGAAGTTTTACTTGTGTCTTTTCGGTCGTGGGGGCATAGAAGTTAATATTTTATCCCATAGACTTCTTTATGCTCATCTTTCTTCTAGATTTATCAGTCTGCTTTCAGCTAATTGGTGAACTGGAAAATTTTTCAGGAACTAGAGCTGGAGAAATTCATTACCCACCAAGTTCCATTTTCAGAGATCAACAAAGCATTTGAGTATATGCTGAAAGGGGAAGGTCTACGTTGCATGATCACTATGGGACATTGAAACCTTAAATAGGAATTAAGGGCTTGTGGGTTGCCCCCTCTTACCTAGTCTTTAATACGAAGAAAAGATTGTGGGTTAGCTCCTAGTATCTATCTAGTCTTTATAGTTAGATACCAATAAAATAATATTTTAGTAGGGTAATAATGTGAGTAGTTTTTTAAGCCAAAACATATTTCTTGTTAGAGGCTATAGTTTAATTTCCATATCGTGTAATACTATTACTATTTGTTTCGAAAGGCTTAAGTTTAATATTCATGTTATGTTATAATGTTCCGCGGTTAGATTCAGTTTCTAGTTTCAGGGCGAACAAGAAAATTCCGTTCTCCAGATTTTAGATCACCAAAAAGGAGGGAACTAAATGTTATTTTCTCCGTTGCAGTTTATTTGAACTTAATTTTTTTTTTTTCAAAAATAATGACTCCTTTTTATATTTTGAAATAATTTTGGTTAAACTTATAATTTTATCCTTAATGAGAAGTTTTTATAATTACATAAATATTTTGAGTATTTTTTTAAATTGTTTAAGACTATAAATTTTAAAAGTTTTTATTTTTTATTAAATTTTATGTTCAGTCAAATAGGTTCACAGAAATTAAAACGGAAGGAATATATATTAGGGAATTGAGGGTGAGCTCATGTCTTCAGAGGTAAAGGGTTCAAATAGGATCGAGTCAACGGTCTAGATGTCTAAATAAGTTTCATAATAGGGTTTACCCAGTTTATCAATCTATTGCCCAATTTTCTGGTTAAAACTTAACTTGAAAGTGAAATCCCCAAGATTAAATCGTTTAATCATATCCTTGTTGGGAATAAACCCCTAACAGAAATAATAATTACGGTAATAAAAGTAAAATAATATGTAGCAACGAGATACGATAATCAACAACAATAAAAGAGTGACAACGACGCCAAGATTTTTACGTGAAAAGTCCTTCTGAATAAGGGGAAAAACCATGACATCGAGAGGAGCAACTGATATCACTACAGTAAGGAATTTTACACTTTGTAGGCCCGAGTAAAATACGACAAAGACCACTACAATACTAAAAAGAAATAATCATTTTTTTTATATTCTCACCTCACTACAATATCGCTCACACTCTCTATTTTTCTTGACAGACTATTTTTTTATGCACTATATGTGATGCCTCACTCTTTCTTTCTCTCTTTGTTGAGTAATTGAAGAAGTGAGAAAGCTCCTCCTTTAATATGAGAAAATAAGCTTGGGCTCCAAGTGTGATAAAGGGGAATTTTAATTCTCCTCCACATCTTTGCATACTTCGGCTCCAAGTAAAATCTTCCGCCAAGCTTCTCTGCCAAAGTAAATTCATATAGGCACAAGACTACTGTCAAATATTGCTAACCAATGGGATGGACCTCACAATCTCCCCCTCCAGTTCCATTCACCTGAAGGGAGCAACATTGAGGTTGCTAGTTTGAGTGCATGGCGACAAGTTTTTTGCATAACTCGAACTTGTCTCTTGGTACCACCTTGGTTAGCATATCCGAAGGATTATCACTTCGATGGATCTTCTTGACCAACATAGATCCATCCTCTATTTTTTCTCGAATCCAGTGATATCTCACGTCGATATGCTTTGTCCTTGCATGATACATGGTGTTTTTGCTCAGGTCTTGTCACGCCCCAAACTTGGGGAGGCGTGGCTGACACCCGGTGCCGTACTGGCCCGAACGAACCAATATGTAACTCCTTTTTTTTTCTTTGTAACTATCATGGGCCACCATGGCCACAATTCGTAACGTATAACTATAGGTGGGCAAACGTTGTATCAATGAACCGTCGTTCTTAAAACATGAATACATATGGGCCGTTAAGTCCTTTGACATACTATGAAAAATGAACCTCTGTTTACAAAGCCTCTAAGAGTATCTGACATCAAATGGGACAGGGTACCGGCCTACCCATAAGTCTGTAACAAAACTCTGACACAATGACTTATAGAATCGACTGCACTCTGAATGAGGTGGAGTCTTACCGACCCTTTGCTGAATGCTAACCTTGTCTACTATGAGGGCTCGTCGAACTGATTATCTATACCTGCAGACATGAATGCAGCGTCCCCAATAAAGGACGTCAGTATGAATAATGTACCGAATATGTAAAGCTTGTAAATAAGTACATAAATGACGTGGAAGAAACATGGAGTAAAGGACTCAACTTGTAAGTCTTTGTAACTTTGTAAATCATGAAATATTTATAATGTCATGCATATGCGTATAAATATGATATAATGCATAGGTCTATATGTATATTACATCATCAAGCCTCTGAGGGCATCCCATCATATTTTCTCGGCCACTGTTGGCAAATCATCAACATATACCAGCTGATCAGGTGGTGGGGCGCATATAACGTTGTAACCTTTTCCCATATTCTATATACATATATACGCGTATATAACGCCATCTGGTCATGGATCAACGTAAATGAATGCGATGCATGATAAGTACATAAATAAAATTTCTCGGAATGTCATAAGACCATTATGCCTTTGAATGATATCATGAAGTAAAATTTA
Organism: Nicotiana undulata; assembly: GCA_005239495.1. Taxonomy (NCBI): domain Eukaryota; kingdom Viridiplantae; phylum Streptophyta; class Magnoliopsida; order Solanales; family Solanaceae; genus Nicotiana; species Nicotiana undulata. Next base: position 146,426 of record ML248682.1, read on the forward strand.
TCAACTTACGTATTTTCTGATACCTATGAATAGGATAGGAATTCAAGAACATAGGCACCTCTAATACTTCTATGAATAGAGTCATTTATGGAAGTTGTGTGTTTTGTTTGTATCGTATTGATCATGCAAAAAGAAAGAAGGAATAGCCTTTACATACCTTTATTGTTTATATGATCTTGTAGAAGATCGTTGACAACCGATCGAACCTAGATAAACTTCTTTAAAGCTTCCCGACACGTTACTTCATTACAAAGTAATATTCAGCTTGCTAAGATTCAGAGGACATTGACGTGATAACCATGAAATCGACAGATGAAGATTACAATATTTGATCTTGGAAGGAGGAGAAGAACATGAACTAAATTGATGTAAGTTGATAAAGATATGAAGAAGAGAACATTATTGCATCTGGGTCTTCTATAAGGCAGAATCTTTTTCCTTTCTAAAAGCCTTAGCTATTAATTCTCAAAAAGACATATCAACTAAACAAAATGATAAGTCACATAGGTTATAAGCATATAAAGGTGAATCATTCATTATATTAAAGAAAATGGACTTTGATCTTATTCACAAAGTTTATTGACTCCTCTAACAATTTTATTAATATAATAGGATATAGATTTCTAATTTAGTAGACACTATCATGTGAACTAACATGGATAATATCAAGAAAACTTAGAAATTTTGTCCACATCGTAAAATACCATTACTAAAATATTTCAATAATAAGTCATGGTACCATATGAAATTAATACATACACTAATACTTAACTAAAACATCCATGTAAAAATATATATATATTTTATCAACTCCTAATTTTTTTAATCTCATATAAAGAGTACAAATTTTTGTGCGCTCAAATTCTCAAAATGGTAAAAAGATAAACTTCTTTCCTTGTGAGAAAATAATTTTTATCTTTACAATTAAAAAAATCTCATTTATAAACATTCTCGTATTATGTTTATAATTTAAAGCATATCCGTAAGTAGAAAAATATATTTTACAAAGGGGCTTTTAACCACTTACACATATAATTAATTCTAGCACTCAATTTACTTAAATATTAATAATACTTCATATACTTTACTATCATGGTCATGCGGTATAGAACTAGTCCATAAATACGGGGTATTATAGCTTGGACCGTATTTTATCCCAAAATATCAAGTCATAAATACCTATAACCTCAAAAATAGTCTTGTCATTGAACTTTTGTCAATTATCTTATGACAAATCCAATGTAGAAAAGTACGGAATGTAACATCCTTCCCCCATTTAGAAAAATTCGTCCTCGAATGTTAACTCTTAGATATTTACAAAACTTTTGCTAGTGTCTCCTCTGTAAACTAAACTAAAACCCAAACTATATCTGAAGTCTCGACTATTCACAACTTTTGATACTTGAGTATGTCGTATCTTTCACATTTACCTTACTTACCTTTTAATCTCGCATCATATTTTCTGTTTCTTTCATAACTTCCCTTCAACATAGGTGGAAATTACGCCTTAAAGCTCTACTGTAAACCCGCACCTCTGGTGCATACAAAATCTAGTGAAAGCTTCACGTTGACTTGTTACGACTCAGCTCTATGGCACGATCTGGAAACAAAAGAAGGGTAACATTTCAAAAATTCTCTATAGCCTCTCATTTAAAAATGTGGCACGCAACACACCCATAAGTGAGATTCTACTAGGCACGACTTTGTATACTCTTTAGGGAACGACCCGCTCTGATACAACTTTGTCATGCCCCGAACCTGGGGAGGCTTGGCTGGCACTCGGTGCCGTACGGGCCCGAGCGAACCAATATGTAACTCTTTTTCTTATTTGTAACTATCATGGGCCATGGCCCATGGCCACAACTCGTAACGTATAACTATAAGTGGGCAAACATTGTATCAATGAACCGTCGTTCTTAAAACATGAATACATATGGGATGTTAAGGCCTTTGACATACAATACAAAATGAACCTATGTTTACAAAAGCCTCTAAGAGTATCTAAAATCAAATGGGACAGGGTACTGGCCTACCCATAAGTCTGTAACAAAACTCTGACACGAGGACTTATAGACTCGGCTGAACTCTGAATGAGGTAGAGTCTTACTGACCCTTCGCTAAATGCTAACCTCATCTACTATGAGGGCTCGTCAAACTGATTATCTATACCTACAGGCATGAATGAAGCGTCCCCAACAAAATGACGTCAATACGAATAATGTACCGAGTATGTAAGGCACGTAAATAATTATATAAAGGACATGGAAGAAACATGGAGTAAAGGACTCAACCTGTAAGTATGGGTAACTCTGTAAATCATGAAATATTTATAATGTCATGCATATTCGTATAAATGTGATATAATGCATAGGTGTGTACGCAAATAACATCATCAAGCCTCTGAGAGCATCTCATCATATCATCTTGGCCACTGTGGACAAAATCAACATATACCAGCTGATCAGGTGGTGGTGCATATATAACGCCGTAACCTTTTTCCATATTTTATATACATATAATATATATATATATATATATATATATATATATATATATATATATATATATATATAGTATATGTTAGTGTGTGTATGTATATAACATTCATTCATCACTGGGTTATAAGTTGATGAATCAATTGTACAACGAAGCGTATTATACATATATATATATATATATATATATATATATATATATATATATACGTATATAATTCCATCTAGTGATGGGTAAATGTAAATGAATGCAATGCATGTGTCACGACCAAAATTCCCAATCCTCGGGATCGTGATGGCGCCTAACACCACACTTGCTAGGCAAGCCAATGTTAGAGGGATTCAATATTTAAAATAATTAAAATATAATATTAGATCTAAATTTATCAAATAAACGAATGTCGAATAGTGTGAGACATAATAAAACGAAGTTCGAAGCTAATTATGATATCTAGCTACCCAGCGTCTGGAGTCACAATTCACGAACTACTAATGAATACTACAAGTATTTGGCTAAAAGAAAATACATATGTCTATTTTGGAAATAAGTAAAATAATAAATGAATAAATGGGAGAAGACTCTAGGATTCTGCGGACGCGAGCAGATGTACCTCGTGTCTCCGTACGAATGCTCAGCTGCTACTCGAAACTCAACTCTGGCTGGAACCTGGATCTGCACAAGAAGTGCAAAGTGTAGTATCAGTACAACCGACCCCATGTACTAGTAAGTGCCGATCCTAAGCTTGACGAAGTAATGACGAGGCTACGACGGAAAATTTATAATATAACCTATAAGCAGTGTATAATAAAGCCAGAAGGGGATACTAAACTAAATAAACAATAACTTGCAGCAATTAATAAAATAACTCAGCTAACCTTTCCTGATCTTAGCTATAACCAATTCTTACGAAAATTTCCAAACTTTTACTTAAAATAACAGTCAGAACCGAATATGAATGACAACAATAAAATAGTGAGTATTCCAGTCATTATTTTATAAGCATTAAAACATATATATTCTCCCTTATTGCTCCTTGTTGCGGCGTGCAACCCAATCTCACATGTCCATCCTTATTGCTCCTCCTTATATATATATATATATATATATATATATATATACCCTTATTTCTCTTGTTGCAGCGTGCAACCCGCTCCCACCAGACAATCACGTTTCATCATTTATAATAAAGGTTTCACAAATTAAATGAAAGTCTTTCACAATATTTATGTCTCCACAAAAACAGAACGCTCTACAATTTAGAACTTCAGCAAATATTACTACACAGCGAAACCAACCGAAATGTATTATAAAGTACCGACAACCAACTCAATCGTTTATGTGCCACCATGAAGCCAAGGAACAATTAATACTTTCAATTAAGAGAGACAATATCTAACAAACAAGTAAACATGGAAGCATCTATAATCATGAAACAATTAAGACATAATATAATAATTTGGAAAGGGGAAAGGGATCATGCTAAATAGATAATTTGGCGGTGCATAGGTACTTGTCACCTCACCTATACACAACACACACGTGATTTCACGTAGCATTTACATCGGGGATTCCTATTCCCTCAAGTCAAGGTTAGACCAAACACTTACCTCAATTGCAGGCCACTCACTGCTCAAGCACAACTTTTCCTTTAGAGTTGGTCTTCAACTCACTCGAATCTAATCATAATTAGTTCAATTAGTGCTAAAGGAACTAACTTTAATGCAAAACTATGGTTTGTTTTCCTAAGTTTTCCTATCAAAAGACAAAAATCGACCCCGGGCTGGCTTGGTTTAAACTCAAGGTTCAGACTAAAACTCGTTTACCCATTCTCGGAATCCGACCTCAATTCGAGGTCTAAATTCCCAAATTTCGAAATTCCTAAGTTCTACCCAAAAATCCCAATTTTTACCATGAAACCTCTAGATTCTAGGTTGAAATCTTGTTAAAAGTTGTTAACGATTGAAAGGAAATAGTTAGAGATCACTTACCTATGATTTGGATAAGTTTGAGTCTTTGGCAAATCGCCTATGGAGGTTTAGAGTTTGAGAATATAGAAAAATGGGTGAAACTCCCATCTAAAATCCCACTTAACAGGCTGCGACTATCAACTTCGAAATTACTGCTGCCTTCGCATTTACGACTTAAGTGTCGCATTTGCGACTTCTGGGCCCTTCACAAATTCGAAGGGTGGTTCGCATTTGCGAACATAGGCTTCCCAATTCTGTTTTGCATTTGCGACCAAATGTGCCACATTTCCCAGGTCTGTCATCTTCGCAAATGTGAAGCCTGATCTCGCATTTGCGAGATCAGAGACCTGTGCAAGACACCATATACACCTGCTATGATTTCTAAGTACTAAGCACTCTGTGGCCTCACCGAAACTAACCTGAGACCTCAGTGCTCCAAACCAAACATGCACGCAAGTCTAAAAATATCATACATAGGTGCTCGTGCGATCAAGTCATCAAAATAACATAAAATACTACGAATTTAACCTCATACTCATGATTTTTCTCAAGAACAATTCAATTTAACTATTTCTCAACCGGACGTCCGAATCACGTCAAATCTACTCCGATTCTCACAAAATTTGATAGATAGTACTTAATTATCATAACAAACCAGTACCGGGCTCCGGAACCAATATACGGGCTCGATACCAATGGTTTCAAACATTAATTCATTTCTTTATCTCATTAAAATCCAGCACAATAATTTTCTTCAAAAATTGATGTGTAAGGCTAGGGACCTCGGAATTTAATTCCGGGCATACGCCCAAGTCACATATTTTACTGCGGACCTCACGGGACCGTCGAAATACGGATCCGGGTCCATTTTCTCAAAATGTTGACCAAAGTCAACTAAAACCAAATTTTAAATTCCAAAATTATTATTTCTCATATTTTCACATAAAAGCTTTTCAGTTTCACGCCGGACTGCGCACACAAATCGAGGTAAAAAAATTTATCTTTTGAAGGCTAATGAGCCTAGAATGAAGTCTTAATCCATAAGATGACCCTTTGGGTCATCACAATCTCCACCTCTAAAACAAACGTTCGTCCTCGAATGGACATAGAAAATTACCTGAACTGGCCAAACAAGTGGGGATGTCTACTCTGCATGTCCGACCCGGAATCCCAAGTAGCTGCCTCGATGGGCTGACCTTTCCACTGCACTCGAACAGAAGGATAACTCTTTGACCTCAACTGACGAACCTTCCGGTCTATAATATCTACCGGCTCCTCCTCATAAGTCAAATCTTTATCCAATTAGATAGAGCTGAAATCTAACACGTGGGACGGGTCACCATGATATTTTCGGAGCATGGATACATGGAATATCAGATGAACTAAGGATACTCTTGGAGACAACGCAAGTCTATAAGCTACCTCCCCTACTCTATCAAAAATCTCAAATGGCCTGATATGCCTAGGGCTCAACTTCCCCTTCTTCCCAAATCACATAACACCCTTCATGGGCAATACTCGAATTAATACCCTTTCTCCAACCATGAATGCCACATCACGAACCTTACGATCGGCATAACTCTTTTGCCTGGTTGGAGCTGCATGAAGTCGATCCTGTATAACCTTGCCCTTATCTAAGGCCTCTTGAACTAAGTCTGTACCCAATAACCGAGCCTCTCCCGGCTCAAACCATCCAGCTGACGATCTGCACCGTCTACAATATAATGCCTTGTAGGGAGCCATCTGATTGCTCGACTAGTAGCTATTATTGTAGGCAAACTCCGCTAACGCCAAGAACTGATCCAAAGAACCTCAAAAATCAATAACCCAGCGCCGGAGCATATACTCCAAGATTTGAATAGTACGTTCGTACTGCCCGTCCGTCTGAAGATGGAATGCTATCCTCAACTCAACCCGTGTACCCAACTCACGCTGAGTCGCCCTCCAAAAGTGCGAGGTAAACTGCGTACCCCGATCAGAAATGATAGACACGGGCACACCGTGAAGGCGAACAATCTCTCAAATATATATCTTTGCCAACCGCTCCGAAGTATAAGTACTTTCCACTGGAATGAAATGTGCTGATTTAGTCAGCCTATCCACACTAACCCAAACGACGTCGAACTTCCTCTGAGTCCGTGGGAGTCCAATAACGAAGTCCATAGTGATACACTGCCACTTCCACTCAGGAATCTCTATCTGCTGAAGCAAATCACTGGGTCTATGATGCTCATACTTCACCTATTGTCAATTCAAACAATGAGCCACATAAGCAACAATGTCCTTCATCATCCTTCTCCACCAATAATATTGTCGTAGGTCCTGGTACATCTTGGTAATGCCTGGGTGAATAGAATACTTAGAACTGTGAGCCTCCTCAAGGATAAAATCATGAAGCCCATCAACATTAGGCACACATATACGACCATGCATCCTCAAAACACCGTCATCTCCAACTGTAACCTTTTTGGCACCACCGTGCCGAACTGTGTCCCTAAGGATAATCAATGCGGGTCATCATCCCATACTCACTGCCTTTCTACTCAATGCATAGGCTACCACGTTGGCCTTCCCCTGATGATACAATATAGTAACGTCATAATACTTCAATAACTCTAACCATCTCTGTCTCAAATTAAGATCCTTTTGCTTGAACAAGTCTTGGAGACTGCGATGATCCGTGTAACCATCACACGACACACCATAAGCATAGTGCCTCCATACTTTCAATGCGTGAACAATGGCTGCCAACTCTAAGTCATGGACAGGGTAATTCTTTTCATGGAATTTCATCTGCCAAGATGCATATGCAATCACCCTACCCTCGTGCATCAATACCGCTCCAAGCCCAACATGGGAAGCATCACAATATACCGTGAAAGATCTTGAACCTGATGGTAACACCAACACCGGTGCTGAAGTCAAGGCTTTATTAAGCTTCTGAAAGCTCACCTCACACTCGTCTGACCATTTGAATGTGGCACCTTTCTGAGTCAATTTAGTCATAGGGGCTGCTACAGATGAGAACCCCTCCACAAAACGACGGTAGTAACCCGCCAAACCCAAGAAGCTCCCGATTTCCGTGGCTGAAGTGGGTCTAGGCTAGTTCTTGACTGCCTCAATCTTCTTAGGATCTATCTTAATACCCTATGCTGATACGATATGACCCAAGAAAGCAACTAAATACAACCATAACTCACACTTTGAAAATTTGGCATACAACTTATTTTCCCTCAAAGTCTGGAGAGCTATCCGGAGGTGTTGCTCATGCTCATCCTGAATGCGAGAGTATATTAGAATATCACCAATGAACACTATTACGAAGGAATATAGATGAGGCTTGAAAACTCAATTCATCAAGTTCATAAAGGCTGCTAGGGCATTAGTCAAGCCAAAAGACATCACCGGAAATTCATAGTGTCCATATCTCGTCCGAAAGGATGTCTTAGGAACATCGGAATCCCTAATCTTCAACTGATGGTAGCCCGATCTTAATCACTTTTTGAAAACACCCTGGCACCTTGAAGCTGATCAAACAATCATCAATCCTCGGCAATGGATATTTATTCTTGACGGTGACTTTGTTCAACTGCCGGTAGTTTATAAACATTCTCATCGATCCATCCTTCTTCTTCACGAACAAAACCGGTGCACCCCAGGGCGAGACACTAGGTCTAATGAAACCCTTATCCAGCAAGTCTTGCAATAGTTCCTTCAATTCTTTCAACTCTGGCGGGGCCATTCGGTATGGAGGAATAGAAATGGGCTAAGTGCCCGGAGCCACATCAATGTAAAAATCAATATCCCTGTAGGGTGGCATCCCCGGCAGGTCTACAGGAAACACCTCAGGAAATCGCGAACAATAGGCACTGAATCTATAGAAGAAACTTCAGCATATGAGTCACGAATATGAGCCAAATAAGCCAAACACCTCTTCTCGACCATACGATGAGCCTTGGCATAAGAAATCACCCTGCTGAGGGAATGACCAGGAGTCCCTTTCCATTCCAATCGAGGCAACCCCGACAAAGCTAATGTAACTGTCTTGGCGTGACAGTCCAAGATGGAATAATAAGGTGACAACCAATCCATGCCCAATATGACATCAAAATCGACCATGTCAAGAAGCAAAAGGTCTACACTAAATTCAAGACCCTCAATAACGACCACACACGAACGATACACACGATCTACCACAATAGCATCCCCCCAGCGGCGTAGACACATAAACATGGACATTCAAGGAATCACGAGGCACAACCAAATCCGAGGCAAAATATTATGACACATAAGAATAAGTAGACCCCGAATCAAACAAAACAGAAGCATCTCTATTGCAAACTAAAATAGTACCTGTGACAATGACATTGGAAGATTATGCCTCAGGTCTGGCTGGAAATGCATATAATCGAGGCTCGGCCCCACCACCCTGGACCAAGTCTTTGGGAGGACCTCCACCTCTAGCGGGTTGGCCTCCACCCCTAATGGCCTGACCTCCACCTCTAACAATCTGGCACCTACCTCTGGCTACCTGACCCTTACCCCTAGCTGGCTGGGCAGGTGGTGCTGCAGTTGGTGCCGGAACCATGGCACGAGAACCCTGGTACTGATGCTGATTACCAGAAAATCTCGGACAAGCTCTTCGAACATGCCCGTATTCACCACACTCAAAGTATCCCTCCTGATATAGAAAATGACCCTAACGAGCCGGCTGAATACGATAATAACTCTACAAAGGAGGTGCTTTGATAGGAGCTGATGGTGCGTTGTAGACTTGCTAAGTAGAAGGAGGCATATAAGAACCACGACTACCTGCAGTACCATGAGATGCCTGAAGTGCTGAATGAAATGGCCTGGAAGAATGACCTCTGCTTAAAGAAAACCCGCCTCCAGATGAGGCACATATGAATCCAACGGAATGGCGAGGTATCTTGTCTGACCCCTGACCTCCCATCCCAAGAACCATCTCAACTCTCCTGGCCATATTGGCCGCATCCTGAAAGGAAATATTGCTCCCTGGTTCCTTAGCCATCTGCAACCAGATGGACTGAGCATGGCCCTCAATAAATCGCATGACCCTCTCTCTCTTTGTGGGTAACAAAAGCATGTCGAGCCAAATCCAAAGAGCGATTCTCATACTAGGTAACAGTCATGTTGCTCTGCTGAAGACGCTCATACTGATGATGATTCTCCTCCCTGGTATTATAAGGAAAAAATTTCTCCAAGAAGAGGTGAGAGAATTGATCCATAGTCAGAGCAGGTGACCCAGCTGGTCTAGTCAAAAAATAATCCCTCCACCATTTCTTGGCGGAACCAGTCATCAGAAAAATGGCAAAGTCTACCCCATTGGTCTCCAAAATATCCATGTTCCGATGAATCTCTTGACAGCTATCAATATATTCCTGAGGGTCCTCTGAAGTGGCACCATTGAAGTGAACAGGGAAAAGCTTAATGAACCTGTCCAGTCTCCTTAAATCATCTGAGGACATAACTGCTCCATCAACAAGTGGTGCTGCAACAACTTGTTGAACTACCCCAACTGTATTGGCTGCTGGGGTCTGAATCTGGGGAGTAGCAATCTGCTCAGGAGTGTGGGTAGCAGGAGTCTGGAACCCTCCTCTAGCTTAAGACACGGCTGCTGTCACGGGGAATGCGCCAGCTTGGGGTATACTCTCCATAATGCCCACTAATCGGACCAAAGCGTCCTGAAGCACCGGGGTAGCAATAAACCCCTCTGGGACCTGAGCTTGTCCCGCTAGAACGGTCTGAGCTGGAGCCCCCTCGTCAATCTCTATCTGGTGCTCTACAGTTAGGGCTGCTGTCTGAGCAATGGGCTGAGTCCTACCCCAGCCTCAACCTCTGACATGACCTCGGTCTCTGCCCCTAGTAGGAGCTATTGCTGGTGTAGGACCTTATTGTTGGTCAGCGGAAGAGGAAGCACGTGTTCTCGCCATCTACGAGAGAATAGAACAGTTCAATCAGTATTAGAGATAACAAGAATCACATGATAAAGTAGAAATAAAAATTGAGTTTGTTCCTAACTTTATAGCTTCAAAGAGATGAGTACAGACGTCTCCGTACCGATCCGTCAGACTCTATTAAGCTTGTTCGTGAATTGTGAGACCTAGGCAACCTAGTGTTTTGATACCAACTTGTCATGACCCAAATTCCCAATCCTCGGGATCGTTATTGTCACGCCCCAAGACCGAGGGACGAGACTGACGCCCAACCGGATGAACCCGGCCAAGCGGACCTGGATTTTCCTTTCCTACCCAATGCATTACCCCGTGATCATAATGTACATTTTATAAGTGAAACATTAAAATAGAATCAAAGAATGCTTTTACAACATAAGTCCATGTTTCCTCTTTTAATGCTTCAACATTTAGTAACCCCAAAACATGTAAACTAAGTACAACATTCCCGATACGGAACCACGAGTACTAGTAAATACGACTACTACCCAAAACATATATACACCCCACACAGTGCCTACAGAGCCTCTAAGAGTACAAGCAGTATACATAGACTTGCCGGCAACAAGGCCCCAACTATACCTCAAAAGAAGACGACATACACAAAATTAGTCAACATGAACTATGCACAGCCCGGAGAAGAAGTGAGGCTCACCAAGTCTGCTGAAAAGATGGAGGGAAGGCACCACTATCGGCGATCGGAGCTACCTGGTATGGAACCACCTACATCCACATAAACGATGTAGCGCCCCCGGCAAAAAGGGACATTAGTACCATTAAATATTACTAGTGTGTATGAGCAAACCTACTCCAGATAGGATTAAAAATGACAGTCAAACATGAGAAGAGGCATCATACAACAATACACTGAAACATGGAAAATCACAACAAGAATTACCACATCCCACATCCCGTTTTGCCATATTTTGGTTAATGTACTTATAAATTTCATCTTGTTATTATTATTACTGATCCACCGTGTCGTTGTCACACGGAGTCCGTTCTCTGCCCGATCGGCTAATCCATCCTAGGTGAGGTCCGAATTTCAATCACATCACATATAACCACCGTGGCTTGTTCTCACGGAGTACGATCTCTTCCCGAATCGGCTAGGCTAACACCGTGGCTCATGCACAACACACGGAGTCCGATCTCTGCCCGATCGGCTAGGCCATCTCAACTGAATCAGTGAGGACAATAATCATCATCAAATCATAATCATATCACAATATCAAGTCATCCATGTTTACGGCATGGAGTCCGATCCCAGCCAGACCGGATAGGCCTTCCCACCCCTAGGACATTCTTCTGGTACATTATGGATGTTTTAGATCACTTACATCATTTTTAACCTTTTTGATCCCCAACACGTATTGCTATTGGATTCATCTTTCATATCATTAGAGTCCTTTAATTCGTATTTCACAACAATACATCCTTTAATCCATATTCCATAACCATCCAATCCATTAATTCATGTTTCACAATTTCCCAATCCATTGTTTTGTGTTTCATAACAGTTCAACCTCATGTTTCACATTTCACTTCATTACCATATCTTAACTCTTAGTCCATAACAATCCACCCTTTTACATTTTTACACCCATCATATAATAGGAGCACACACACAATAAGGAAGAACATGATGATCAACATTTATATATTCCACTAGCAAGACATCATGGTGGTAGCATATAGCAACATGGAAACAAAAGTTCCTCAAAATTAAGCACATAGAGCACATAATTTCCATATAATGTCAATAAGAGAGTCATACCCGGAAAATGACCACAACATGATTATCCTATGAGGATTAGAGTTAGCCATACATACCTCGAGTTGGAATTTCTCCTTAATTTCTATCTCAAATCACCAGACCTTCTAGTGCCTTCAATCTAATTTACAATGTGACACATTTAAACCTAGGATTAGGAATCATGAATATGACTTGGACTCATTTGGGCATTTTATCAAACGCTATGCGTTCCTTTTGATTGCATAACCCCTTTTTTGTAGAATATTACTCTAACCTACTTCCTTTTACTAGATTATGGTAAATTAATCACATGCATGCAAGGTTCTTAACTTTTACCTTCAAGAACTAACCTATGTGTGTTCCATTTTAATTAGAATCTGGGAATTAAGGGAAAATGGGGTAGATACTTACCTCTTATGGTGAAGAAGATGACGTTTACTTGATTAATTCCAGGCCTGAGTAGAGATGGAGGACCAATTTGGAGAAGATGAGGACTTTATCTCACTAGAACCCACTCTCACTTCTCTCTATTTTAATCAGATAGTCGTTAAAAATGAAGGAGAGAGGTATTTTATTAAGTTGGGGGTCGGGTTTTAAAATTAGAAATTAGCAGCCCCGAAGCAGGTATGCGGTCAGGAATGCGATCGCGTTCCTGTTATGCGGTCCGCATACATGTCGCATAAGTGGCCTTCAGCCGGGCCAAAAACAGAAGCAGACTTCCCAAGTATGCGGCAGCTATGCGGTCCGCATACCTGTTATGCGATCGCATAGTGCACCGCATAACTCCCTCTGCAAAAATATAGGTGCATGAATGCGACCACTATGCGGCCCGCATTCGTGAAATGCGATCACATTCTGGGCCGCATAGCTGTCCTCAAAATGGATAGCAAACCGTCCAAGTATGCGACCACTAGGCGGTCCGCATACCTGATCTGCGATCGCATAGTGGACCGTAGATCCGCGCAATTCTGAAAAATTCTATCTTTTAAGTCCTGGGGTACTTTTCACTCCAAAGGGGTCCGTTTTAAGAATTTCTACAGTTATATCAACATGGGGGCCTATCCGGGCATCGCCTTTGGTTAGAAATTTTACAGGTCTTTACAGTTGTGGCGCCTAACACCACACTTGATAGGAAAGTCAATGTTAGAGGGATGCAATATTTAAAACTATTAAAAGATAATATTAGGTCTAAATTTATTAAATAAACGAATGCTGAATAGTGTGAGACATAATAAAGCGAAGTTCGAAGCTAATTATGATATCTAGCTACCCAGGGTCTGGAGTCACAATTCACGAACTACTAAAGAATACTACAAGTATTTCGCAAAAAGAAAATACATATGTCTGTTTTGGAAATAAATAAAACAATAAATGAATAAATGGGAGAAGACTCAAGGAATCTGCGGATGCCAGCAAATCTATCTCGTGTCTCCGTACGATTGCTCAGCTGCTACTCGAAACTCAACTCTGGCCGGAACCTAGATCTTCACAACAAGTGCATAGTGCAGTATCAATACAACCGACCCCATGTACTGTTAAGTGCCAATCCTAAGCTCGACGAAGCAGTGACGAGGCTTTGATGGGGCATTTATAATATAACCTGTAAGCAATGTATAATAAAGAAATTAGGGGATACTAAACTAAATAAATAATAACTTGCAGCAATTAATAAAATAACTCAGCTAACTTTTCCAGATCTCATCTATAACCAATCCTTACGAAACTTTCCAAAATTTGACTTAAAATAACAGTCAGAGCCGAATATGAATGACAACAATAAAATAGTGAGTATTCCAGTCATTATTTTATAAAAAGTAAAACATAAATATTCTCCCTTATTGCTCCTTGTTGCGGCGTGCAACCTGATCCCACCTGTCCACCCTTATTGTTCCTCCCTATATATATATATATATCACCCTTATTTCTCTTGTTGCAGCGTGAAACCCGATCCCACCTGTCCACCCTTATTACTCCTTGTTGCGGCGTGCAACCCGCTCCCACCAGACAATCACGTTTCATCATTTATAATAAAGGTTTCACAAATTAAATCAAAGTCTTTCACAATATTTATGTTTCCACAAATGTAAATAGAATGCTTTACAATTTAGAATTTCAGAAAATATTACTACACAACGAAACCAACCGAAATGTATTATAAAGCACCGACAAACAGCTCAATCATTTATGTGCCACCATGAAGCCAAAGAAAAGTTAATACTATAAATTAAGAGAGACAATTGATACGCTCAAATTACACCTTAAAATAGTGTAAGCGATCGATGTCAAATATAGTAACCCAACAAGGTTGGGGTCGAATCCCACAGAGAACAATATGGAGGCGATTAGGAATGCAAGAGAATTATCACTTATCGCGCAATGCCAAACAAATAGATTTTGGTTTTGAAAATTGTTTATAACTAAATGCGAAAATATAAACTAACCTAGAAAGCAAGTAAAATGATCAATGGCAACAACTATGGATGCTTCGGGAATTACACTCAAGTAACGATCCAATGTATTTCATGATTTTACAAATATGAGCGAATTTATGTTAATTAGCCACGGATAATAATTCTTAAGTAGCTTTTTCCAAAGACTAACAAGACTCCTAATTGAATTATTCCTAACCCAATTAAGAGATTAAGCACTTCCGGATTTGACTACAAGTAGTTCAACCCTATTCCTAGGTAGAATCTATAAAATGAGGGTTAAAGCCTCAAGTTCTTGTTAATTAATCTTTCCCAACCCCAAATTATCTTTTCCAAAATTAATTCGGAGTTAATGGGCGAGTCTTAGGGTTAGCTAATCCCTTTGGAAACATTAAAGAACAAGAATAATTAAAGAAACAATAACTCACTTCATAAATATAATAAAATCATTCAATACATAAGCACAACAAGGTATTTAATCCACACTTAAAATATGTAAATTTTCATAAACAAGATTCAAGTGTTGGAAACAAATACTACACACTTAAATATTCAATACAAATCAAGAAAATGAAGTAACAAACATAAATGGGTAAGAAAACCTTAACCATAAGAGTGAAATCTTCAAATCCCAAGTGTGTATGCAAACCCTAGCTTCAAGACTTGTTCTTCTCTCTCAAAAATATATTTACAAAGCCAAGGATATGCCAAAAGATGCAGAAAATATCTGCCAAGTTGTGTATAAAAATGGTTTGGGGAAGATTGGGTGAAATTACAAAACTGCCCAGAATTCGCCCAGTTAAGGGAAGAGAAAGTGGCGGCATCAAAATATTCCTCAGCGGCAGCTTGTGCAACGTGTATTTGAGCATTTTCAATTAGTGTCGAGTCCATTTTTAGAGTGCAAAGTGCCTACAAAAAGAGTCATCATGTCAAACAATCATACGGGCACTTAAAGCAATGCATTTAGGGGTAATTAGGCCAAAGAAAAATTTCAAAAAGCATTCGGAACCGTATTTTGCAAGTTTACTGGTTTGCTGCCTGGGCTTTAATGCACTGCGATCGCAGAGAATGCCCCGCGATCGCGAAGAACTAAGGTTGTGAAGCCTTGCGATCACAGGTCAGTTATCGTGATCACGATGAACAAGTTGACCCTCTCCAGTTGTTGACTCTACGCGATCGCAGACAGTGTCACGCGATCGCGAAGGGAAATTTAGAGACCGAGCAGACTTAGACCTACGCGATCGCGGAAATAGGCATCGCGATCGCGGAGGTCGTCTTTATCGCCTAGTGACAGTTCATCTGAGCATTTCAACATACAAATGGTGGGTCTCATTTTCCTCAGCAATTTTAGCCCACTCACACATAGCTAATTACCCCAAAACCTTTACACACTTTCACTCTACACTCAACCAAACTCACCAGCAAGCAAGCACACAAAAGAACTCAAAAAGAAGAGAGTTGACAGAGAAGATGAAATCTCAAGCCCTAAACCTTGGAAATAGGGCTGCCCATCTTTGATTTACCACAACAATTGAAATTAAACTAAGCATGGGGTCAATAATTCACATACCTGGGGAGAGAAGAAGGAATGCAACTGAACCTTGAAGCAAAATGGATGTTTGGACGTGTTTCAGGAACTTGGGGAAGCAGGGGACAGGATATTTGTTTTGTTCTGTGTTTTAGCAAGAAATGAGTTCTTCAGGCGTTTTTGACCCAGAACATTTACCCGTTTACTGCGATGGCGGTCAGAAAGTGGCGATCGCGGAGAGTTATTTTCTTCAAAGCCTGCGATCGCGATTGTTTTCCAGCGATCGCGATGAGTAAGAGAATTTCCCACTCTCCGCGATCGCGATGCATTAGATTTTTCTGAGATTTTACTGAGAATTTGAGATTGCATTTTTGCCCTCAAAAGAACATTTGCGATCGTAGAATGGAGACCTGGCATCGCATACTGAGGCAGTTTGCCCAGTGATTTTTTTATTGCTTCTTTTGCACTGCGTTTGGCCACCCGTTATCCCCGACCTGCTTAAATCAACTCCAAAAATTTTGAAACTTGGCAGATTGGTTAGAAAAAATATAATAAGCTATTCTAAAAAAGAAAATTTTAAAAATGACCAATTTTTTTGAAAGACGATGGATTGACTCCTACCAAGCGCCGCATTTAACGTCGTGGGATGACGCAAATCACTTTACCACTTTTCTCGCCACTTGGATGATATGATTTGGGCTCCTAGCTTGGAGTCAAGCTTGTGACCACGGGTAGTGGGGGTGGTAAATAGATGACCGAGCCAAGCCTTAAATTCTTCATTTTACACTTCTTGGCTCTCATGTGAGGGATGTCATTTTAATTTCTTGTTTCCTCAAATTGCAAGATGTATGGTATGAATTTTTCCTCCCCGCAACACTCCATTAATTCGTGTAGCTCAACTTCCGTTTTACCACACAATTCCAATGTAAAAAAATGCTTGGAATGTGCATTCAAACCTTCAACTTGCAAATTTTCCGGATTTTGACAACCTCATTTCCCCCAGAATAGAGTCAATTTCAACCAAGTTTTCAATCACCCCGGTTGACTCTAACTCCATATTTTTGTTGGCATCACTAACACTCATGGAGTCAGTTGGCGGATGTTCAAGGTATGATTCCTCAAAGTAGAACTCACTCTCACCCTCGGACTTGAACTCTTCTTGGCTTCCATCCGCACTTTCAACTTGAGAGGCATGGTGAGCCTCCATTAATGCTTGAATTTGATCCTCCAAAGTGCAGATGTGCTCATCATTTTGAGTCACTTCATGCTTCAGTTTCTCGAGTGCAAAGTTGTGCTTTTCCTCATTTTCAAGAATGGCCTCCAACATGAAAATCATCCTCTCATTTTTTAGAATTTGAGAGTTCTTCTTGGTTTTGTTCAAGTACTAAGGAAGAATTTTCAACTTCTTGGCTATCACTCACCTCCAAGACTTTTTGAACCCTTGAAGCTTCAATCATTGCATCCATTTGTGAGTGCAACCTTTCAAGTGCCAAATCATTTTGGAGACTAGTCTCCAAAATTTCTTCCAAGGCATTTTGCTCATGATTTCCTTCTTCAAGTAAGCATTCCAACATGAGCATGAACTCTCCATTTATACCATGCTCAATTTCCTCCACTTCATCACCCCTAAAATTTCCATCACAAAAAGTAGAATCATCATAGTGGGGATTCGGGGAAGGGACGGACAAATATGCACAATCATACCAATGACCATTTTGGCAACCACACCTATCACAATTACTCCACTCATGGGTTTGAGATTGTGCGCACAATCCATCCCCGGGAGAATTTAAATAATTTTTCCACGAGTGCGGTCCTCTACAATAAGGACAAGGGTCATCAAAATATGAACAACTACCATCCGACCAATTTCCATTATATGATGCCATTTTTTTTATTTATGAAAAATTAAGAAAATAAACAAGAAAGATAATTACACAAATATTCACAAGTTTGGATCAAAGCACTTATGCTTATTTCTCAAACAACCTAAATTACGCCAATTGTTCCCCGACAACGGTGCCAAAATTTGATACGCTCAAATTACACCTTAAAATAGTGTAAGTGATCGATGTCAAATATAGTAACCCAACAAGGTTGGGGTCGAATACCACAAAGAACAATATGGAGGCGATTAGAAATGCAAGAGAATTATCACTTATCGCACAATGCCAAACAAATAGATTTTGGTTTTGAAAATTGTTTATAACTAAATGCGAAAATATAAACTAACCTAGAAAGCAAGTAAAATGATCAATGACAACAACTATGGATGCTTCGGGAATAACACTCAAGTAACGATCCAATGTATTTCACGATTTTACAAATATGAGCAAATTTATGTATTAATTAGCCACGGATAATAATTCTTAATTAGCTTTTTCCAAAGACTAACAAGACTTCCTAATTGAATTATTCCTAACCCAATTAAGAGATTAAGCACTTCCGGATTTGACTACAAGTAGTTCAATCCTATCCCTAGGTAGAATCTATAAAATGAGGGTTAAAGCCTCAAGTTCTTGTTAATTAATCTTTTCCAACCCCAAATTATCTTTTCCAAAATTAATTCGGAGTTAATGGGCGAGTCCTAGGGTTAGCTAATCCCTTTGGAAACATTAAAGAACAAGAATAATTAAAGAAATAATAACTCACTTCATAAATATAATAAAATCATTCAATACATAAGCACAACAAGGTATTTAATCCACACTTAAAATATGTAAATTTCCATAAACAAGATTCAAGTGTTGGAAACAAATACTACAAACTTAAATATTCAATACAAATCAAGGAAATGAAGAAACAAACATAAATGGGTAAGAAAACCTTAACCACAAGAGTGAAATCTTCAAATCTCAAGTGTGTATGCAAACCCTATCTTCAAGACTTGTTCTTCTCTCTCAAAAATATATTTACAAAGCCAAAGATATTCCAAAAGATGCAGAAAATATCTGCCAAGTCGTGTATAAAAATGATTTAGGGAAGATTGGGTGAAATTACAAAACTGCCCAGAATTCGCCCAGTTTATATTCATCGCGATCGCGTAGGCTCAGTTTCTGTAGCTCTGCGATGGCGTGAAAACACTTGCGATCGCGTAGAGTCTGGTCTCTCTCTTCTGCGATCGCGTGACAACACTTGCGATCGCGTAGAGTCTGGTCTCTCTCTTCTGCGATCGCGGTTCGCCTGCTCATTGACTTCTGCGATCGCGGGCCAGACCTTGCGATCGCGAAGAATAACTGGCTTCAGTAATTTTTTCTCATTTTGGCCTATTTTGACTTGGTTTCTTCTATTTCTTCTCCAAATCACATGATACCTGAAAATTGCCAATAATCCTTAAAAAATGCCCTAGTTTTCTATCAAAATTATACCAAAGTCGAAATAGTGAGAGGAGATAAGTTGGTAAAATACCAACTTATCAACAAGATCTGACAAACAAGTAAACATGGAAACATATATAATCATGAAACAGTTGAGACAAAATATAATAATTTTGAAAGGGGAAAGGGATCATGCTAAACAGATAATTTGGTGGTGCATAGGTACTCGTCACCTCACCTATACAAAATACACATGCAATTTCACCCTAGCATTTACATCGGGGATTCATTTTCCCTCAAGTGAAGGTTAGACCAAACACTTACCTCAATTTGCAGGCCACTCCTGCTCAAGCACAGCTTTTCCTTTAGAATTGGCCTTCAACTCACTCGAATCTAATCATAATTAGTTCAATGTTATTAATTAGTGCTAAAGAAACTAATTTTAATGCAAAACTATGATTTGTTTTCCTATGTTTTCCTATCAAAAGACAAAAATCGACCCCGTGCCCGCTTGGTCTAAACTCGAGGTTCGGACTAAAACCCGTTTACCCATTCTCCCCCGAGCCAGGATGTCACGACCTCAAATACTTAGTCGTGATGGTGCCTGTCGTGGAGATAGGAAAGCCACACATTTCATTAAATCCAAGTTCATTTTTCAGAAAATTTATAAATTTTGAAGCAGATATATTGATAATAAACCATTCGAAAGTTTAACAACATTTAAAGCACAAATCAAAATCCAACCTCGGATCTGGTGTCACTTAGTCACGAGCTACTATAACATAATAATGTCAAAAATACGGAAATAGACAACATAGTCTGTAAAATGAAAGTGCAACAAGTAGATAAAGAAGGAGCAATTGAGGCTGCGATCGCCAGCTACTACCTCGAAGACTCCGATGAAAACTCTGACAGCGGCTCAGTAACCACTGCTGGATCCGATGTACTTGGATCTGCACACAAGGTGCAGGGGTTAACGTGAGTACACCAACTCAGAAGTAACGAACCCAAACTATGGGTTGAGAGGTAGTGACGGACTTAACCTCAAAATTTACAATAGACATTGTACATAAATTAGACATGCTATTAGTTTATTAGAAATGAGAAAATATGCCAAGTATGCCAGTATACTCTATATGCCATCATAACAATGTATGAAACCAGTGTGGAAAATGCACATAGTGCTCACAAACCTCACATAACAGTCCACTCAGTACCGTATATGGCTCTCAGGCCTAGGGAGGGTCCATCCCGGAATGTACATAATCATCGGTGACCGTAGTCACTCGGTACGGAGGAAAAGGCCAATCCGGCCCCACAGAGAAGATCCATCCCCGGAATACAACGCGCGAAGAAGATCCATGTCCAGGGACGATCCATCCCTCACGTATCATCAATTTCGGACAAAGTCCATGTCCATGGAAGATCCATCCCTGAAAAGCAATGCGCTCACTGGGGGTGTAAAGACTCCGGAGGGCCCTATTGGCCCAAGCGCCATATCAAGCCAACAAAGGCATGATTAAAGTATCGCTGCGATGTGCAGCCCGATCTCATAACTGTCTCAACAACAGGCTCTCGGCCTCACTCAGTCATTACTCTTCAGTCTCACTCATATGGCTCACAAATGTATAAATCAGCCCAAAACAATGATAAATATGCATATAATTAACAATTTCTGAGAGTGCGGCATGAAATGATATGCTACAACATGATTGTGTATATGAAATCAAATGATCACAAAATGAGACAGTAATATACGACCACTCGGGTCTTAGCATTTTCGACGTGAAGCCTTAGAATTTATACTTAACATGATTTCTAACATGTTTACATTTACTACGTAATAGAAGTGCGAATATCAAACTGTAATAGCTACTAGACTGTTCCATGGGATGAGCCAGGCCAAAATTTACTCGGTGCGCGCTCGCACGCCCATCACTTGGCATGTGCTTCACCTCAATTATAGTCAAATATCATATAGTTTTCGGGGTTTCGAACCCTCAGAACCAAGTTTGGAAACGTTACTTACCTCAAAACCGGCTAAAATCCAAGCCCACAATGCCTTTGCCTATAGACTCGGCCTCAGAGTGCTCCAAATCTACCGAAAATCAGATTCATATCATTATTATATGCCAAGGGACGAAGCCCATGCGAAAATTATCAAAGTTACCCAAAAATCCCGAAATTGGCCAAACCCAACCCCCAGGCCCACGTCTCGGAATTCGATAAAAATCACAAAACTAGAATCCTCATCCCCTCACGAGTCTAACCGTATCAAATTCACCAAAATCCGACCTCAATTTCCCACTCAAATCATCAAAAGAATTTCTCAAACTTTCCTCCCATTTTCCCCCAATTTCAACTCTAATTCCTCAAATTAAATGATAAAAATCAACACTAAATCATGGAGTTAACCCAAATATGATTGAAGAACACTTACCTCAAGAACCCCACTGAAAATCCCTTCAAATTCCACCTTCTCCCGAGCTCTCTAATGGGTTTTGAAAAATATACACTAAACCCTCGTTATTGAACTTAAAACTAATCTGCCCAGTTTTTACCCTTCGCGAACGCGGCCCTATGCACACGTTCGCATAGAACAATCAACAGGCCCCCCTTTTTTACTCAACGCGAACGCGGCTGCCTGCCCGTGAATGCGAAGCACAACCACCCCAGGCCTTCGCAAACGCATGGACCCAGTCGCGAACGCATAGGCCAATGGGCCTGGGGTCCTCAGATGGCTCACAACCCTACGCGAACGCACCCACTCACACGCGTTCGCGATGCTCACCCTGCTCTACCCTTTGCGTTCGCACCCCCCTTCCACGAACTCCTAGAAAAAAATCCCTAGCTCCCCATTTACTCTTCGCGAACGCATGGACCCCAACGCGAAGAACAAAAATTTTCTGCAACAACACTAGAAAATATGCCAAGTTCAAAGTCCAAAAGTTGATCCGTTAACAACTCGAAACTCACTCGAGGCCCTCGAGACCTCAACCAAACATGCCAACACATCCCATAACCTTATTCAAACTTAGGAGAGCCTTGGAAACACCCAAAACAACGCAAAAACACCACATTCACCTCGGATTCAAGCCTATGAACTTTGAAACTTCTGAGTTTCGCCAAAGATGTCTTAACCATCCAAAACACGTCCGATTGACCTGAAAATTTGCACACAGATCCAAAATGACCCTACAAGCCTGTTTCAACTTCTGGATTCCATTATGATCCCGATAGCCTATTTTCCACTACCGACTGGAAATCGCCAAAAACTCAATTTCGCCAATTCTAGCCTAAATCTACTTCGGACGTCAAATTCACATTCCGAACACACTCCTAAGTCCCAAATTACCTAATGAAGCTATTCGAGCTATAAAATCCACATTCCGAAGTCATTTACCAATAAGTCAACTCCCAATTGACTTTTTCCACTATAAAGCCAATTCAAGGGACTAAGTGTCTCAATTCTCACAACGACCACTCCGAACCCGAACCGACTGACCCGAAACATCATAATTAGGTTAATTAACATGTGACAAAGCTGAAACAGGGGAAACATGGCTAATCTCATGAAACGACCGGCCGGGTCGTTACATTTTCCCCCTTTTAAACAAACGTTCATCCTCGAACGGGTCTAGAAACATACCTGGAGTCTCAAATAAGTTAGGATATCTGCTCCGCATCTCCCTCTCGGTCTCCCAGGTGCCCTCCTCCACCGGCTGTCCTCTCCACTGCACCTTTACTGAAGCTATATCCTTAGACCTCAAGCACTGGCTCTACGTCATATGACATATCACCGTCAAGCTGAACCGTGCTGAAGTCCAAAATGTGAGACGGATCACCAACATACTTCCGGAGCATCGAAACATGAAACACAGGAAGAACACTCGATAAGTTGGGTGGCAAAGAAAGTCTATAAACCACCTCTCCAACTCTGTAAAGCACCTCAAAAGGCCCAATGAATTGGGGACTCAACTTGCCCCTCTTCCCGAACCGCATAACACCCTTCATGGGGGATACCTTTAGCAGTACTTTCTCCCCAACCATGAAAGACACATCCCCGACCTTCCGATCCGCATAGCTCTTCTGCCTAGACTGCGCCGTGCGAAGTCGCTCCTGAATTAACTTCACCTTATCCAACGCATCCAGTACCAATTCTGTGCCCAAAAGCCTGGCCTTACCCGACTCAAACCAACCAATCAAAGATCTACACCTCCTACAATATAAAGCCTCATACAGAGCCATCTGCATACTCGACTGATAACTATTATTATAAGCAAACTCTGCGAGTGGCAAAGCCTGGTCCCATGAACCCCAAAAATCAATGACACAAGCATGCAAAATGTCCTCCAGAATCTGAATAGTGCGCTCTAATTTCCCGTCTGTCTGAAGATGAAATGTTGTGCTCAACTCGACCTGAGTACCCAACTCTCTCTGCACGACCCTCCAAAACTAAGATGTGAACTGAGTACCTCTGTCAAAAATGATAGAAACTGGGACACCATGCAACCGGACAATCTCCCGGATGTAAATCTCAGCTAACCGCTCCGATGAATATGTAGTACTAACCGAAATGAAGTGCGCGGACTTGGTCAACCAATCCACAATAATCCATATAGCATCGAACCTCATCAAAGTCCGTGGGAGCCTAACAACAAAGTCCATGGTGATCCGCTCCCACTTCCACTCCGGAATATCTAACCTCTGGTGCAATCCACCAAGTCTCTGGTGCTCATACTTGACCTGCTGACAGTTGGGACACCGAGCTACAAACTCAATAATATCTTTCTTCATCCGCCTCAACCAATAATGTTGTCTCAGATCCTGATAAATCTTCGCGGCACCCGGATGGATGGAATACCGCGAGCAATGGGACTCTGCTAGAATCAACTCTCGAAGCCTATCTACATTGGGCACACAAATCCGACCCTGCATCCTCATAACCCCATCATCACCAATCACTACATCCCTGGCATCACCTCGCCGGACCCTATCCTGAATAACTAGTAAGTGTGGGTCATCATACTGGCACTCTCTGATCCGGTCATAAAGAGAAGACCTGGAAGCTATAGTAAGGAACACCCGGGGAGGCTCTGATAAGTCCAATCTCACAAACCGACCTGCTAAGGCCTGAACATCAAGTGCTAATGGTCTCTCTGCTGCATGGAGATATGCTAGACTCCCCAAACTCTCTGCTCTGCGACTCAAGACATCGGCCACTACATTGTCCTTACCCGGATGATACAGAATAGTGATGTCATAGTCCTTGAGAAGCTCCAACCATATCCTCTGGCACAAATTCAAATCCTTCTACTTAAACAGATGCTGCAGACTACGGTGATCAGTAAAAACCTCACAATGTACCCCATACAAATAATGACGCCAAATCTTAAAGGTGTGAACAATGGCTGCTAGCTCGAGATCATGTACGTGATAATTCTTCTCGTGAGTCTTCAACTGGCGCGAGGCGTAGGCAATCACCCTACCCTCCTGCATCAAAATACAATCAATGCCTATCCTCGAGGCATCACAATATACTTTATAAGAACCTGAAGCTGATGGAAATATTAATACTGGAGCTGAGGCCAATGCAGTCTTGAGCTTTTGAAAGCTCTCCTCACACTCGTCCGACCACCTGAATGGAGCACCCTTCTAGGTCAATTTTCTCAAGGGAGAAGCAATAGAAGAAAACTCCTCCACAAAGCGACGGTAATATCCTGCCAAACCAAGGAATCTCCTAATATCTGTAGTTGAGGACGGTCTGGGCCAACTCTGAACCACCTCTATCTTCTTCGGATCAACCTGAATACCCTCGCTGGACACCACATGTCCTAAGAAAGCTACCAAGCCAAGCCAAAACTCACACTTGGAGAACTTTGTATAAAGCTTCTCCTCCCCCAATCTCTGCAATACCACTCTCAAATGTTGAGTGTGCTCCTCCTGGCTTTGAGAATATACCAGGATGTCGTCATTGAACACAATAACAAAAGAATCCAGGTACGGCTGAAACACGCTGTTCATCAAGTGCATGAACGCTGCTGGGGTATTGGTCAACCCAAAAGACATCACCATAAACTCATAATGGCCATAACTAGTCCTGAAAGGTGTCTTGGGAATGTCAGAATCCCGAATCTTCAGCTGATGATACCCGGATCTCAAGTCAATCTTAGAGAACACCCTAGCTCCTTGAAGCTGGTCAACCAAATCATAATACGAGGCAACATATACTTATTCTTGACTGTAACCTTGTTCAACTGCCTGTAGTAAATACACATTCTCATGGAACCATCTTTCTTCTTTACAAACAACATCGGTGCACCCCAAGGTGACACATTAGGCCGAATGAACCCCTTATCTAGGAGTTCCTGAAGTTGCTATTTCAATTCCTTTAACTCTTCCGGTGCCATACGATACGGTGAAATAGAGATAGGTTGGGTGCTTAGCACCAAATCAATACCAAAGTCAATATCCTTGTAAGGTGGCATGCTTGGCAGGTCAGTAGGAAACACGTACGGAAAATCACAGACCACAGGAACAGAATAAATAGTGGGAGTCTCAACACTAACATCCCTCACAAAAGCAAAATATGACAAACACTCGTTTTCCACCATATGCTGGGCCTTCAGGTAAGAAATCACCTTACTAGGCACATACTCAACAGAACCTCTCTACTCAACCCTCAGAAATCCTGGTATCGCTAAGGTCACGATCTTAGCGTGGCAATCAAGAACATCAAGACACGGAGATAACCAGTCCATGCCCAATATCACATGAAAGTAAACTATGCTAAGTAATAACAGATCCACATGGGTCTCCAAACCCCCAATAGATATCACACAAGATCGGTACACCCGGTCCACAATAATAGTATCGCCCACCGGAGTCGACACATGAACAGATGTAACTAAGGACTCACAGGGCATATCCAGAAAATGGGCAAAGTATGATAAAACGTAAGAATACGTGGAACCAGGATCAAATAAGACCGAAGCATCTCGGTGACAAACTGAGACGATACCTGTAATCACTGCATATGAAGCCATATAATCTGGTCTGGATGGGAGTGCATAGAAGCGAGCCTGACCTCCACCTGATCGACCTCCCCCTCTAGGGCAGCCTCTAGCTGACTGACCCCCGCCCCTAGCTGCTAGGGTTGTGTAGTAATTGGTGCTGGGGCTGAAGGTTGGCTCCTCTGCTGGAATGAACCACCCGAAAGACAGGGACAATACCTCTTGATGTGACCTGGATCACCATACTCAAAGCAACCCCTCTCAGCAAATGACGGTGGGGACTGAAGGGAACCCCTAGAACCAGAATAACCACTAGAAGAGCCATGTGCCGAGGAACCCTGAACTGATTGTGGCCGAGATGAACTCTTGGCTGGAAGAGCACTGAATGATGAGCGGCCCGAATGAGAGCTGCGGGGACCATGCCCCGATAAAGCACCATTGTAAGTTGGGCGGACTGGCTGAGGAGGCCTAAATTAACGGCCTCTGTTGTGCTGAGACTGACCTCCTGAATGAACCCTACCATAAGTACCAGATCCTCGAGGCCTCTTGGCCTCCCTCCCTACTCTCTCCTGGCGGCGAACTGACTCAATCTCTCTAGCTATGTTCACTACCTCCTCAAAGGAAGCTCCAGATACCCTCTCCTTGGTCAGAAAAATCCGAAGCTGATAAGTGAGGCCATCAATGAACCTCTTGATACTCTCCCTATCTATGGGAACTATCCAAATAGCATGACGGGCTAGCTCGGAGAACCTAATCTCATACTGCGTCACGGTCATGTCTGCCTGACGCAACTGCTCGAACTCCCTGCGCAGCTCCTACCTGCGGGACTGCGGTACATACTTCTCCAAGAAGATAATGGAGAACTGTTGCACGGTAAGGGGAGCTGCATCAACAGGTCTACGCCTCTCATAGGCCTCCCACCAAGCAAGTGCAGCTCCTGAGAACTGGAAGGTAGTAAATTGGACCCTACTGGCCTCCAATATCCCTGCTATGCGAAGAATCCTCTGACAGTTGTCAAAGAAGCCCTGGGCATCCCCGCCCTCAGTACAACTGAAAATCGGAGGCGGAAGTCTATTAAACCTCTCCAACCTGCGTTGCTCGTCATCTGCCAAAGCTGGGACCACAAAATCCTGGGCTGGGGCAATCGGCTGGGCTGGAGCTGCCCCCGGTGTCTGAATCCCCTGAGTAACCTGCTCAGGTGCCCGGGAAACTGGAGTCTGAGTGCCTCCCCCGTCCTGAGAAGTAGCAGTAGTAGTAGACATAGCGATGGCCTGTGCAAGACTGGTGCACACCGTCAAAATATGAACTAGGGTCTCCTGAAGACCCTGAATCACAATAGGCACCGCCGGTGCCTGAGCCTGTCCCGCTGAAATCTCAACGGTAGGGACCTCATCCGGAGTAGTAGGAGGGTCCACAGATACTGCCCCGGCTGTTGCGCGGGATGCACCCTTCCCTCTGCCACGGCCTCGACCTCTCGCTGGTCCAGCTAGTGTCTGATCACCTTAATCGGTAGCACGAGTCCTCACCATCTGTGAGAGAATGAAAACAACAGAAGTTTAGTTCCAGGAATCAACAGGTTCGCACGACATAATTCGAAAATGTGAGATTTTTCCTAAGGGTTTTGTAGCCTCTCGAAGATAAGTATAGACGTCTTTGTACCGATCTGCAAGACTCTACTAAACCTGCCCATGGCTGGTGAGACCTATTTAACCTATAACTCTGATACCAACTTGTCACGACTCCAAATCCTTAGTCGTGATGGCGCCTGTCATGGAATAAGGCAAGCCACACATTTCATTAAATCCAAGTTCATTTTTCAGAAAATTTATAAATTTAGAAGTAGATATATTGATAATAAACCATTTGAAAGTTTAACAACATTTAAAGCACAAATCAAAATCCAACCCCGGATCTAGTGTCACGAGCTACTATAACATAATAATGTCAAAAATACGGAAATAGACAACATAGTCTGTCAAATGAAAGTGCAATAGGTAGATAAAGAAGGAGCAAGCGAGGCTGCGATTGCCAGCTGCTACCTCGAAGACTCCGATGTAAACTCTGACAGCTACTCAGTAACCAGTGCCGGGTCCCAATGTACCTGGATCTGCACACAAGGTGCAGGGGGTAACGTGAGCACACCAACTTAGAAGTAATGAACCCAAACGTAGGGCTGAGAGGTAGTGACAAACTAAACCTCATAATTTGCAATAGACAAAGTACATAAATTAGACATGCTAACAGTTTATCAGAAATGAGTAAATATGCCAAGTATGCTAGTATACTCTACATGCCATCATAACAATGTATGAAACCAGTGTGGAAAATGCACATAGTGCTCACAACCCTCACACAGCATTCCTACCATATATGGCTCTCAAGCCCAGGGAAGGTCCATCCCCGAATGTACATAATCATCGGTGACAGTAGTCACTCGGTACTGACGAAAAGGCCAATCCGGCCCCACGGAGAAGATCCATCTCCAGAATACAACGCGCGGACAAGATCTATGTCCAGGGACGATCCATCCCTCACATATCATCAACTTCGGACAAAGTCCATGTCCAGGGAAGATCCATCCCTTAATATCAATGCGCTCACTGGGGGTGTAAAGACTCCAGAGGGGCCCTATTGTCCCAAGCTCCATATCAAGCCAACGAAGGCATGATTAAAGTATCGCTGCGGTGTGCAGTCTGATCTCATAACTGTCTCAACAACACGCTCTCGGCCTCACTCAGTCATTACTTTCCAGTCTCACTCGTATGGCTCACAGATGTATAAATCATCACAAAACAATGATAAATATGCATATAATTAACAATTTCTGAGACTGAAGCATGAAATGATATGCTACAATAGGACTGTGTATATGAAATCAAATGATCACAAAATGAGACAGTAATATATGACCACTCGGGTCTCAGCATTTTTGGTGTGAAGACTTAGCATTTATACTTAACATGATTTCTAACATGTTCACATTTACAATATAATAGAAGTGCAGATATCAAACTGTAATAGCTACTAGACTGTGACATGGGATGAGCCAGGCCACAATTTACTCGGTGCACGCCCACACGCCCGTCACTTGTCATGTGCGTCACCTCGATTATAGTCAAATATCATATTGTTCGGGGTTTCGAACCCTCTGAACCAAGTCTGGAAATGTTACTTACCTCAAAACCGGCTAAAATCCTAGCCCACAGTGCCTTTGCCTCTATACTCGGCCTCCGAGTGCTCCAAATCTACCAAAAATCAGATTCATATCATTATTATATGCCAAGGGATGAAGCCCATGTGAATATTATCAATGTTACCCAAAAATCCTGAAATTGGCCAAACCCGACCCCCGAGCCCATATCTCGGAATTCGATAAAAATCACAAAACTAGAATCCTCATTCCCTCCAGAGTCTACCCATATCAAATTCGTCAAAATCCAACCTCATATTCCCACTCAAATCATCAAAAGAAATTCTCAAACTTTCCTCCCATTTCCCTAAAATTTCCACTCTAATTCCTCAAATTAAATGATAAAAATCAAAACTAAATCTTGGAATTAACCCAAATATGATTGAAGAACACTTACCTCAAGAACCCCACTGAAAATTCCTTCAAAAATCAAGACTAAATCTTGGAATTAACCCAAACGTAGTCGAGCCTTGGAAACACCCAAAACAACGCAAAAACACCAAATTCACCTCGGATTCAAGCCTATGAACTTTGAAACTTCTGAATTTCGCCAAAGATGTCTAAACCATCCAAAACATGTCCGATTGACCTGAAAATTTGCACACACATCCAAAATGACCCTACGAACCTGTTCCAACTTCTGGAATTCCATTCTGACCCGGATAGCCTATTTTTCACTTCCGACCGAAAATCGCCAAAAACTCAATTTCGCCAATTCAAGCCTAATCTACTCTGGATCTCAAATTCACATTCCGAACACACTCCTAAGTCCCAAATAACCTAACGAAGCTATCTGAGCTATAACATCCACATTCCGAGGTCATTTACCAATAAGTCAACTCCTAGTTGACTTTTCCCACTATTAAGCCAATTCAAGAGACTAAGTGTCTCAATTCTCACGACGACCACTACGAAAACGAACCGACCGAACGAACACATCATAATTAGGTTAATTAATATGTGATAAAGATGAAACATGGGAAACGAGGCTAATCTCACGAAACGACCGGTCGGCTCGTTACACCGGATATACAATTGGTTTCGGAATCCGACCTCAATTTGAGGTCTAAATTCCAAAATTTCGAAATCCCTAAGTTCTACCCAAAAATCTCAATTTTTACCATGAAAACACTAGATTCTAGGTTGAAATCTTGTTAAAAGTTGTTAAGGATTGAAAGGAATTAGTTAGAGATCACTTACCCATGATTTGGAGAAGTTTGAGTCTTTGGAAAATCGCCTATGGAGGTTTCGGGTTTGAGAGGATGGAGAAATGAGTGAAAATCCCGTCTAAAATCCCACTTAACAGGCTGCGGGTATCGCAAATTCGAAATTCTTGCTGCCTTCGCATTTGCGACTTAAGTGTCGCATTTGCTACATCTGGGCCCTTCGCAAATTCGAAGGGTGGTTCGCATTTGCGAACTCGCATTTGTGACCAAATGTGTCGCATTTCCGAGGTCTGTCATCTTCGCAAATGCGAAGCCTGATCTCGCATTTGCGAGATCAGAGACCTGTGCAAGACACCAGATACACCAGCTATGATTTCTAAGTACTAAACACTCCTTGGCCTCTCCGAAACTCACCCGATCCCTCAAGGCTCCAAACCAAACATGCAGTCAAGTCTAACAACAACATACAAACTTGCTCGTGCGATCAACTCATCAAAATAACATTAAAAACTACGAATTTAACCTAAAACTCATGATTTTTCTCAAGAACACTTCAATTTCACTATTTCTCAACCGGACGTCTGAATCACGTCAAATCTACTCTGACTGTCACCAAATTTCACAGATAGTACTTAATTATAATATAAAACCTGTACCGAGATCTGGAACCAAAATACGGGCTTGATACCAACGGTTTCAAACATTAATTCTTTTCATTATTTCATTTAATTCCAAGCATACGCCCAAGTCCTATATTTTACTGCGAACCTCTCGGGACAGTTGGAACACGGATCCGGGTTCGTTTGCTCAAAATGTTGACCAAAGTCAACTAAAACCAAATTTTAAATTTCAAAATTATTATTTCTCATATTTGTACACAACTCTTTGTACACAATGTAAACACTTACCGAATCCAATCAAATGTTGCACAGTCCTTTCAATCATCTTCATGTCATCACGACCAGAAAGGTATAAGTATGTGCGTAGCAGATCTCCATGTCTATTTTCCTCAGCAGACCAACCCCTACTCCAAATAGCCCAAGGAGATGAACGGACATAGCGTCATCACGAACCCCATCAATTATCATATCTCCCTCAAGCACTACTAGGTAATCTTCAGGAAGTTCACAAGTCCGTTGCCTGAGGGCTCGAACTTTGTCCACGAATTCATCGAACGATTGACATGCGTCTGGGAGGAGATCGTTGGGCTGCCAACAATTTTCAACGGGTTTGAGGAAAGGGAGAATGCTTTGGTTCACCCAAGGTTCTAATGACTTGAACACTTCTAAATTTTCTGGTGGCATTTAGTGGGTAATCATTTGGTGTTGTAAGGCCACGACATAGGGTGGAGGTAAATGGAGGAAAAGGTGGTGGCGCGGCCGACACAGACTACATGCTAGGGGGTGGGTGCTGAAGTGGGAGAGAGCAGTGAGTTGCATGGTGTGTATATATTTTTAATCGAAAATAGCCTTTTTTACCACTACTAGAGATCAGAATAATGGTTGAAAGCTTTGAGTTGGCACATTCCTCCTATTTATAAACTTTATACGTGGGGGAGTTATGAGTATAGTTTGACCTGAATATTGTTGAGTACATAAATGCTAAATCCCATTTCAATGACAGAAAAAAAAAACGAATACTGGACAACTATTGAAACATTGTAATAGTTTCTTTTTTCCTTTTGAATAGGGCAAATTTTGGTCCTTAGTTATTGGTAAGTAAATTTTAATTTTAGCTCTTGTAATATCTGATTAAGCATATTTATCCTTTACATGATTGAAATGTGCAATTTTTTAGCCGTTTGATTTCAATATTCACCAATTTGTCATAACTATTAACCATTCCACCAATTAATTACTTATGTGTATGTTATGTTAACCTTGTATTCTTAATTACTCCATATTACGGTAATATAATTCTAAAAATAGTCCAAATATTATATCCTTCATACAAAAAATGACAAAAATTAAGCACACATTTCAATTAATTGAAGATTGAATGTACTTAATTAGAAATTACAAGGACCAAAATTATAATTTACTACTAATTGAGGGACACCATGAGAAATTATCCCTTTATCTTTTTTTTTTGTTTAATTATTGGTAATCAAATGTTTACATGGTGGGATTTATTTTTATATTTTCTAATGTGAAATTTAGAGAATGGTAAAGTGACAGCTAACGAGTGATATGTCCTAACTCGAACTAGAGATTTGATATTTCTTTTATTTGTATTTTTTGACAAATTTAAAGACATAATTCAGTTACTTTAATGTGTTAAAAAATAATTTTATGATTTATTCAGCATAATAATGAGTAAAATTCAGTGACCATACGCATAACTGAAATGTACCCTTTTAAAGGTCTATTTAAAAGTGTCATAATGAGAGGTCCAACTCATTATTAGAAAAAAGAAAGAAGAAGTGAAATAGGCATGTGCCTATGGATAGCCTCGTGAGAGAGCCTTGGAGTCAAAGTTTAAGATTTGTGGAGGAAAATTAATAATTCTCCTGTAGCTGTCACGATCCAAATTTTTATTCTAGGTCGCGATGGCGCCCCACACCGATATTAGGCAAGCCAACACTATTTATCTGGTGAGTCCCATTTATTTTATTAAAAACCTTTCCAACAATATCTTAATTTAAATTACTAAGCATTTGAAAATAACAACTGTCGTAGACAATTTAGATTTGCAATGAAAAAAAAAAAGAGTCAAAATTAAATAATTACATCCCCAAAAGAATACTGTACCAATGCGTGTGCCAGAACTAGTGTTACAAGTATATGGGTATCTAGTAGTATGAACAAAATAATACATCTACTCTACTGTATGAAATAGGATAGACAGAATAAGCAAAAAGACTCCAACGCGCTCCTAAACGACATCAGAAGAAGCAACTCACCGCGGAATCTCTGTCCGAGTATCAAGAACGCGCTGCGGACTGGTATCCAGATGCACCTGCCTCTCAACCTGTGCAATTAAGTACAAAAGCGTAGCATGAGTACATACATATTATGTACACAGTAAATATCGAGTCTAATCTCGAAGAAGTATTGGCCAATGGTTGACTTGACACTTACTAGGGTCAAACATTTTATTTAAATATAAGGCAAAGCATAAATATCAAGGATTAATAGCAATTAATGACAAGAAATGACAAGTTTTTCCCGTAAGCACACGTGTCTCAATTATTATCACTTCATTTGATAATTTATGTTCCAAGGCATGTTTAACCGTTTATAAAATCACGGAAAAATACCAAGCAAAAGCATGCGCACATCATGCCGAGGATGTACGACCTGAACCAACAAATGATAAAATGTGCATTGTCGAAGGGTCGAACGTCGCGTACCATAGATGCATCTATTAAGATGCCGAGGCGAACGACCCTCTCCCATGAGAGTAGTGGAAGAAATGACCCCGCTTGCGGAATATAATTGCGAAGCGGTTACACATAAATATAACACATTCTCCTCAATCCGTTTTTCAAATTAATGATATACTTGAAACCTTCAAATTCTCAAGATCTTGAAATAAATTTCCATTTACTAATAATAATTCATATAAATTAATTAACAATGTTCACAAGGCATGGTGTAAATCTAAACTACTCGAAAATAACAAGAATATTTACTACGCACATACCCTCGTAACCTAGTACGTACGTAGTCCCCCACAAATATTCACGTGTCATATAAGTTCACCTATGGGAAGTTTCCCTATTACAAGGTTAGAAAGGAGATTTATCTCGTATCAAGCCTAGTTCCCGATTTTAGAATGCTCCCGAACCTCCGAATTCGCCGCCCAACAACTCGAAACTGACCAGACATTATATAAACTAATCAATTTATACTCAAAAGTTCATAATTTTCCCCATTAAATAATTACCTAAACTAGTTTGCAAGATTTCCAAAATTCACCCCTAGGCCCACATACTCGGATTTCGGAAATTCTTTAGGGAAGTTGTTACCCATAACATTAGGATCAATACTATATGATTTTTACTAGATTCCATAACAAATTTCGTGGTTAAATCTTGTTTTTGTTTTTATCAAAACCTTAGGTTTTACTCTAAATCCACAATTTTCACTAAATTCCCATAATGTGATCTACCCCTAATCTATGTATTGCACTAACATTAAGTAGGAATTACTTACCTCACAAAGCTAGGTGGAAATATCCCCTTTTGACCCTCCCAAATAGCCCATGTATTGAGTGAAATGAGTTAAAAATGACAAACTCCCGTATTAAATGAAGGCCACTGCCTTCAGCGATTTTCGCATCTGCGGCGCGTGGACCGCACCTGCAGTCTCGCTTCTACGGACAATCGTCCGCATCTGCAGAAAGGGGGAAAGGACTGGGGGTTGTACCTGCGGACAGGTGAACGCACATGCGGTTCCGCTTCTGTAGAAAAGGGACCGCATCTACGGAACCTGGGCTCCGCTTCTTGGGCCACATCTGTGCAGCTTAGCCCGCACCTGCGAGCTCTCACCTGCGGCTGCCAATCGCAGGTGCGGTCGCACCAGAACTGGTACACCAGCAGCTCATTTTGAGCTTGGACTCGACTTGCGCGACGGCCGAATGGCATTCGGGGCCCCCGAGTCCCCGTCCAAACAAACTAAAAGGTTCTAAATCATAAAATGGACTCGCTCGAACCTTTGGAACACCCGAAACAACATTAAATCTAAGAATCACACCCTAAAACCTATTGAATCAAACATATGATCTTTAAGTTCTTAAATCTATTTCCACCACGCCGATACATACTTATAGTACTCGGATTGATACCAAATTTTGCGTGCAAGTCATAAATGACATTACAAAACTATTCCCCATCTCAGAATTCTCTTTGCACCTCGATATCATCAAAACACATCCCAAACCACAATTTTTGAACTTAGGAAACTTCAAGAATCCAATTTTCACTATTTGGCGTTGAAATGCTCCCGGGTCACCCAAACCCCGTTCCGGACATACACCCAAGTCCGAAATTATCATACGAACCTATTGGAACCTTTAAATATCGATTCTGAGGTCGTTTGCTAAAAATGTTGACCGAAGTCAAACTTGGCATTTTAGGCCAACCTTAAGGAACCAAATGTTCCAATTCCAACCCAAAATATTCAAAATCCCGAACCAACCATCCCCGCAAGTCATAAATCACTAAAAGCAAGCACGTGGAGTCTTATTTAAGGGCACAGGGTTCCAGAAAGCAAAATGACCGGTCGGGTCATTACATTCTCCACCTCTTAAACAAACGTTCATCCTCGAACAGTTCTAGAATCATATCTGGAGTGCTGAACAAGTGTGGATATTTGCTCTGCATGTCCTTCTCGGACTCCCAAGTTGCCTCCTCGACTGATTGGCCCCTCCACTGGACCTTCACGGCGGAAATCCTCTTATATCTAAACTGGAGATCCTACCTGTAAATAATAGCAATTGGTTCCTCCTCGTAGCCCAACCTCTCGTCTAGCTGAATAGTACTAAAGTCTAACACATGAGATAAGTCGGCGTGGTACCTCCGGAGCATAGACACATGAAAAACCGGATGAACTTCCGATAAGCTGGGAGGTAGAGCAAGCTCATAAGAAACCTCCCCAACTTGCCTCAACACCTCAAATGGATCTATAACCTTGGGCTCAACTTGCCCTTCTTCCCGAATCTCATAATACCCTTCATCGGCAAGACTTTCAAGAGAACCTTATCGCAGACCATAAATGATACATCACGCACCTTCTGATCCGTGTAACTTTTTTGTCGGGACTGTGCTGTGTGAAGCCTCTCTTGAATCAACTTTACCTTTTCCTAGGCATCCTTTACTAGTATAACTTAGCCTCGCCAGGCTCAAACCACCCGATGGGAGAACGACATCGCCAACCATATAAAGCCTCAAATGAGGCCATCTCAATGATGGACTCATAGCTGTTGTTGTAAGCAAACTTGGCCAAGGGAAAGAACTGATCCCACTGCCCTCCAAAGTCAATTGCGCATGCTCTGAGCATGTCCTCCAATATATTGAATTGTCCACTTCGATTGCCCATCGTTCTGAGGGTGAAATGCTGTGCTGAGCTCTACATGGGTGCGCAAATCACTCTGTACGACTCTCCAGAAATGCGAGGTAAGCTAAGGACCTCTATCTGATATGATGCACACAGGAACACCGTGCAACCGAACTATCTCCCGAATGTAGATCTGGGCCAACCTCTCTGAAGTATAAGTAGTGGCTACGGGAATGAAGTGTGCCGACATGGTCAACCTGTCTACAATAACCCAAACCGCATCGAACTTCCGCAAAGTCCGTGGAAACCCAACTAAGAAGTCCGTAGTGATACTCTCCCATTTACACTCATGTATAGGCATCTGCCGGAGTAGGCCTCCTGGCCTCTGGTGCTCATACTTAACCTGTTGGCAATTTAGACATTTAGCCACATACTCCACTTTGTCTTTCTTCATCCGTTGCCACCAGTAGTGCTGCCTTAGGTCACGATACATCTTCGTAGCACCATGATGAATATAATACCGTGAACTGTGTGCCTCCTCTAGAATCCTCTCCCTCAGGCCATCAATATTAGGAACACATAGGCAACCCTGAAGTCGTAAAACACCATCCTCGCCAATAGAAACTTCCTTGGAACCACTCTGTAGTACCGTCTACCTGAGAATTGCCAAATGCGGATCATCTAACTGCCGAGCCTTGATCTTCCCCAATAATGAAGACCGAGCGACAACACATGCAAGAACTCGGCTGGGCTATGAAATGTCCAGTCTCAAGGGTTTGTTAGCCAAGGACTGGATGTCAAAAGCTAGTGGCCCCTCCGCCGAAATGAATGACAAGCTACCCATACTCTATGCCTTCTTGCTTAAGGAATTTGCAACTATATTCGCCTTTCCCGGATGATGAAGAATAATGATGTCACAGTCCTTCAGCAACTCAAGCCATCTACGCTTCCTCAAATTAAGATCCCTCTGATTGAACAAGTGCTGCAAATTGCGGTGGTCTGTATAAATCTCACAAGACACTACATACAAGTAATGCCTCCAAATCTTAAGAGCATGAACAATCGCTGCCAACTCCAAATCGTGCACGGGGTAGTTCTTTTTATGAACCTTCACCTGACGTGAAGCATATGCAATAACTCGTCCCTCCTACTACATATCCCAAGACAACGTGTGAAGCATCGCAATAAACTGTATACATCCCCGAACCGGATGGCAACACTAGAACTGGTGCTGTGGTAAAAACCATCTTGAGCTTCTGAAAGCTCACCGCACACTCGTCGGACTATCAGAACAGTGCACTCTTCTGGGTCAATCAAGCCAGAGGGGTTGCAATGGATGAAAAGCCCTCCACAAATTGGCGATAATAGCTTGTCAATCCCAAGAAACTTCTGATATTAGTCGCTGAAATGGGACGTGGCCAACTCTGAACCGCCTCAATCTTCTTATAATGCACCTTGATACCTTCTCCGGAAACCACATGTCCCGGGAATGCCACATAATCTAACCAAAGATCACACTTGGAGAACTTAGCATACAACTTCTGTTCCCGCAAGCTCTAAAGCACTACTCTCAAATGCTGATCGTGCTCCCCTAGGCTACGTGAGTAGATAAAGATGTCATCAATGAAGACAATAACAAAAGAATCAATATAAGGCATGAACACCCTGTTCATCAAATCCATAAACACTGTTGGGGCATTAGTCAAGCCAAAGGACATAAAAAAGAACTCATAATGACCATATCTAGTACAGAAGGCAGTCTTCGGAACATCTGAATCCCGAATATTTAGTTGATGGTACCCCGATCTCAAGTCAATCTTAGAAAACACCCCAGCACCCTGAAACTGGTCAAACAAATCATTGATGCGCAGCAACGGGTACTTGTTCTTGATGGTAACTTTGTTCAACTGGCGGTAGTTAATACACATCTGCATAGTCCCATCTTTCTTCATCACAAGTAACAATGGAGAACCCCAAGGTGATACAATTGGTCTGATAAACCCATTAGATAGCAACTACTCAAGTTGTTCTTTCAATTCTTTCGGAGCCATATAGTACGGTGGAATAGATATAGGCTGGGTGCCTTGAGCTAAGTCAATGCAAAAATCAATATCACGATCTGGTGGCATGCTTGGAAGGTCTGAAGGAATCACATTGGCAAACTCCAGAACCATTGGTTCTGAATTAATCATCGGAGACTCTACGGTGGTGTCCCGCACATAGGCCAGATAAGACAAACAACCCTTCTCGACCATACTTCGAGCCTTCAGAAAAGAAATGACCCGACTAGCTGCACTAACTGAGGAACCTCTCCACTCCAATCTAGGAAACTCGGGCATGGCTAAAGTGACATTCTTGGCATGGCAATCTTGGATGGCATGGTAAAGAGATAACCACTCCATGCCCAAGATGAACTCAAAGTCGGTCATATCAAGTAACAAGAGGTATCCACTCTAATCTCGAAGAAGTAGTGACTAGGGGTCGACTTGACACTTACTAGGGCAAAACATTTTATTTAAATATAAGGCTAAGCATAAATATCAAGGATTAATAGCTATTAATG
Source organism: Nicotiana undulata (assembly GCA_005239495.1). Taxonomy (NCBI): domain Eukaryota; kingdom Viridiplantae; phylum Streptophyta; class Magnoliopsida; order Solanales; family Solanaceae; genus Nicotiana; species Nicotiana undulata. The sequence continues at coordinate 185,825 of ML248682.1, forward strand.
ACAAGAAATGACAAGTTTTCCTGTAAGCACATGTGTCTTAATTATTATCACTTTATTTGAAAATTTATGTTCTAAGGCATGTTTAACAGTTTATAAAATCACAGAGAAATACCAAGCAAAAGCATGCACATATAATGCCGAGGATGAACGGCCTGAACATACAAATGATAAAATGTGCACTGCCGAAGGGTCGAACGACGCGTACCATAGATGCATCTATTAAGTATAACGACCCGGCTGGTCATTCCGTAGAATTTGCTCAGCTATTCCTGTTTTTTCCTTGTCATGCATTGTTTATACTATTTATAATGTGTTGGAGTCGGTTGGTTCGGGTTCGGAATGGTTGTAGTGGGAATTGAGATACTTAGTCTCTTAAAGTAGCCTTATTGTTGGAAAAGTCAACTAGGAGTTGACTTATTGGTAAACGATCTCGGAATGCAGATTTTATGGCTCAGATAGCTTCGTTAGGTTATTTGGGACTTAAGAGTGTGTTCGGAATATAGTTTGGAGGTTCGGTGTAGCATTAGGCTTGAATTGGCAAAAGTTAGTTTTTGGGGATTTTCGGTCAAGCAGTGGAAAATAGGCTATCGGTATCAGAATGGAATTCCGGATGTTGGAACATGTTCGTAGTGTCATTTTGGATATGTGTACAACATGTCAGGTCAATCGGATGTGTTTTAGATGGTTTCGGCATCTTTGGCGAAATTTAGAAGTTTCAAAGTTCATAGGCTTGAATTCGAGGTGAATCTAGTGTTTTTATGTTATTTTTGGTGTTTCGAGGGTGCAACTAAATCCGGATGATCATTAATGACTTGTTGGTATTTTTAGTTGGGGCCCCGTGGGGAACGAAATTTATTTCGGATGGTTAACGGAGGTTTGAACTTGTAAAATTACAGCAAAACAGTTGCATGTGTCATTTTTCTTGTGTGACTGCACCTGCGGATGGGGAGAAGAAGGTGCGGCCCCGCAGAAGAGGATATGACTCCACATATGCGGAATTTGGGTAACTCTGTGAGGGACCGTTGATGGGGACGTGGGACCGCACCTGCAGAGTCGTAGGTGCAGAAATGGCATCGCAGATGCGGAAATTGGACTTAAGTGGTTTTTCGCAGGTGCGCACCTAGGACCGCAGGTGCGAGAATTTGGCCGCAGGTGCGGAAATCCCTAGGCAGAAAGTATGAAAAGGGTCCTTAGCGAATTTTGGTCTTCTTTTCACCATTTTCATGCGGGTTTGAATCTTTTGAAGGGTTTTTGAAGAGGGAAGTCAATAGTTCTTCATTGAGGTAAGGTTTTTGGACTCTAAACTCGTATATATGTGATTAAAGGTCTGTTTAGTGATGAAAATTTGGGGAAAATCAGTGCAAAAAAGGGTAATTAGGGCTTGAGATTAAAAGACCTTAAAATGGGGATTTGAGGGGTCATTTGGACTCCGATTTCAGTGTTCTTAGTATGTATAGACTCGTGGGAGGATGAGGATCCTTATGATGTAAATTTTACTGAGTTCCGAGACGTGGGACCGGGGGTCGAGTTTGGCCAATTTCGGTATTTTTGAGTAATCTTGATAAATTCCTATTGGGTTTTGTTCCTTGGCATATTATAATAGTATAAATATGATTTTTGGTAGATTTGGAGCACTCGGAGGCCGAATCTAGAGGCAAGGGCACTGCGGAGTAGTATTTTAGCTAGTTTTAAGGTAAGTAAAGATTGTAACTTTAGACATGAGGGTATGAAACCCCGGTATTTTATATTGTTTTGATAAATAAGGTGACACACATGCTAGGTGACGAGCGTGTGGGTGTGCACCGATATGTCTTGTGACTTGATCCATCCCATAACGACTTTTAAGCCGTACAATTGATTTGAAATCATGAAATAACCTGTATTTTAGAGACTTATACTTGTTTAAGGGCTGTAAATCATGTTTGGGGCCTTGTGCCAATCAGTTTAGACCATCAGGAGTGTTTTTACACTATTCTCACACTATCCTGATAGAATATTTGTGAACTCAGTCATGTTATCTACTTATTGCTATTTTTATTGTTACCACACTGTTTTTGAAACTCTGAGAGGTATTTTGGGCTGAGTCCCATAAGTTGAGATGAGTTGCCCGAGTGGCTGGTGAGGATGACTGAGTGAGGCCGAGAGCCGAGTATATGAGGATAGTGTGGAACGAGCTGCACGCCGCAACAGTATATATTATATATTGGATCGGGTTGCACGACGCGACAACATAGTGCTTGGGCTGTAGGAGCCCATCCGGAGTATGTACACCCCCAGTAAGCACAGTCGACTATTAAATGGATCTGATTGAACGCCGCAGCGTATGCTATATGGATTGGGCTGCACGCCGCAACAATATATATATATATATATATATATATATATATATATATATATATATATATATATATATATATATATATATATATATATATATATATATATATATATATGTATTGGATCGGGCTACACGCCGTGGCAGTTGAGAGATACCTGGTACTTGTTGAGTGAGAGTGCTTCGTGTGGGCATGTCATATTGATAGTGGAGACATGAGTGACTGAGATACCTTTTTACGAGTGATACCGTGCCTGAAAGGCGGATGCATTGTGAATCTTACTGTTTTTCTCACTCTTCTTTATACTAAGATTTTCTAACAAAGGTTGAATTACTGTTTTTACAAAAATATGATTTATAAATGCTCGTCACTGCACTCAAGATTTTAGTTACTTTGGTTACTTACTGAGTTGGTGTACTCACGTTACTCCCTACACCTCTGTGTGCAGATCCAGGTATCGGACCATCTCACTAGTTGATCTATGACGATCTTGGAAGTTTGTTCGAGGATCCAGGTAGCTGCACAGCGTCCCCAACTCACCTCTTTCTTTTTCCCAGTCATAGTTTTGTCCTTCATATTGTAGACTTTTGTAGTAGCAGAATCATTTTATTTTACTTGTATTTATCTTCCTAGATGCTCATGACAGTTGACTCCAGGGTTCTGGGCCGGTATTAGATTTTCATTGTTGCATTATTATTTTCTTGTTGAACTTGTCTTAAGGGAATCTTTATTGGAATATAAGGATATGTCCATTTTAAACAGAAAGTGTTGATTTCATCGTGTTAAAGGGCTAGCGTAGTATCACGATAGGCGCCATCACAGCCCTTGTTGAATTGGGGTCGTGACAAGCTGGTATCAGAGCACTAGGTTACATATGACTCAACGGTTATGCCCAGTTTTAGTAGAGTCTTGCGGATCGGTATGAAGACGTCTGTACTTATCTTTGAGAGGCTACCGAACTCTTAGGAAACATGTCAATTTCTTGAATTCTGTCATGCCATTCTATTGATTCTGTAAATCTAAACTTCTGTTATTTCATTCTCTCACAGATGGTGAGGACACACACTACTGATAAGGGTGACCAGACATTAGCTAGACCAGTGAGAGGTCGAGGCAACGGTCGAGGCCATGGTGGAGGTAGGGGAACAGCCGCGCAGCAGCCGGGGCAGAACCAGTTGATCCCCCTACTATTCAGGATCAGGTTCCCATTGCGGATATTCCAGCGGGACAGGCTCAGGCACCGGCAGTGCCCATCAATATTCCGGGTCTTCAGGAGACCCTAACTCAGATTTTGACAGTATGTACTAGTCTTGCTCATGCAGTTGTTGTGTCTACTGCTGCCGCTACATCTCAGGACGGGGAAGGCATTTAGACTCCAGCTGCCCGGACACCCAAGCAGGTTGAACAGGGTCTTTAGACACCAAGGGCTGTCCCAGCCCAGCCGGGGTCTCCAGTTCAGGGATATGTGGTCCCAGCTATGATATAGGATGAGAAGCGCAGGCTGGAGAGGTTTAGTAGACTTCAGCCTCCGACTTTCAGCGGCGTAGAGAGCGAGGATTCCCAGGGTTGTCTGGATAAGTGTCATAGGATACTTCGTACTGTTGGGATTCTGGAGACCAATGAGGTCTTATTTGCTACATTTCAGTTTTCTGGTGCTGCTTTTACTTGGTGGGAGTCTTTTAAGAGACGTAGGCCTGTTGGTTCAGCACCCCTCACCTGACAGTAGTTCTCCACTATCTTCCTGGAGTAGTATGTTCCCTAGTCTCACTGTGAGGAGCAGCATAGGCAGTTTGAGTAGCTGCGTCAGGGAGAGCTATCAGTGACACAATATGAGATGCGGTTTTCTGAGTTGGCCCGTCATGCTACTTAGTTAGTACCTACTTATAGGGAGAGGATTAGGAGGTTCGTGGATGGCCTCACTTACTAGCTCCATATTCTGATGACTAGGGAGAGAGTATCAGGTGCTACCTTCGAGCAGGTTGTGGATATTGCTCGGGATATTGAGTTTGTTCGCCGTTAGGAGCGAGAGGAGAGGGAGGACAAGAGGCTTCGTGGATCTGGAAGTTTCAGTGGTACACCTTCCAAAGGTCAGTTGCAGCAGAGTAGAGGCCGCCCATATAGGCCTCCACATCCAGCTCGCCCAACTTATGGTGGTGTATCATCGGGGCAGGGTTCCCACAGTTCTCATTCGGGTCGTTATTCATTTGGTGCCCTCCCAGCTCAGAGTTCCTTTCGGGCACCGTCTATTCAGGGTTCCTCCATGCATGGTTCTTCCAGTGGTTATTATGGTTCCAGGGGTTCCCTTCAGTCCCCGTCTCCTGAACTGGGGAGTTTCTATCAGTGTAGAGAGTTCGGGCATATGAGCATGCAGTGCCCTTATTTCATTCGAGGTTCATCTTAGTTTAGGAGCCAACCTTCGACTTCAGCTCCAGTTACTTCAACACCCACCCAGTCAGCTAAGGGTGGGAGTCAGTCAGCAAGAGGCTGCCCTAGAGGGGAGGTCGAGCAGGTAGAGGTCAGGCCCATATCTATGCACTTCTAGACAGGCCTGATGCTATGGCCTCCGATGCAGTGATCACAAGTATTATGTCAGTCTGTCACCGAGATGCTTTAGTCCTATTTGACATTCATTCTACCTATTCGTATGTCTCATCTTATTCTGCACATTCCCTAGATATGCCTGTGAGTCTTTAGTTACGTCTGTTCATGTGTCGACTCCCGTGGGTGATACTATTGTTGTGGACCATGTGTATCGATCGTGTGTGATATCTATTGGGGATCTGGAGACCCGTGTGGACCTACTGTTACTCAGCATGGTTGAGTTTGATGTGATACTGGGCATGGATTGGCTATCTCCATGTCATGCTATTCTTGATTGTCACGCTAAGACTGTGACCTTGGCTACGCCTGGAGTTCCGGGGGTTGAGTGGAGAGGTTCTTCTGAGTATGTGCCTAGCAGGGTGATTTCTTACTTGAAGGCTTAGCGTATGGTCGAGAAGGGATGTTTATCTTATCTGGCTTTTGTGAGGGATGTTAGTGGTGAGACTCCTGCTGTTGATTCTGTTCTTGTGGTCCGTGGTTTTCCGGACGTGTTCCCTGCACACCTGCCAGGCATGCCACCTGATAGGGATATTGATTTTGGTATTGATCTGGTGCCATGCATGTATTGGCGAAGAATAGACTCGCCATGTGGGTATATTAAATGGAAACACGTGTCAGCAAAGCTTGGAGAAAAGTGAATAATGACATGTAAAGATGATATGTGAAACACCCCCGGGACCGAACATACTCATACCGTGCCTGATAGCCTCGGAACCGGTCATAATAAATAGCTCGGAACATGTGCGGGAGAACATCTAATAATTACAAATGAGGAAGGAATCAATTAATCTCGGATTATATGGGATTTATCATTATTACTCCATCAGTTACAAATCAATTATGTAACGAATAATAAATGCAATAAATGATTGTAACGATCAGAACAAGGCAATCAATTGCAAGATTGACTCAACATGCACGAGATTGACTGAGCATGCACGAAATTGACTCAACAGGTACGGGACTGACTCATCAGCCACAGGATTGACTCATCATCCACGGGATTGACTCATCAATTATGGAATTAACTCATCAGTTACGGAATTAACTCGTCAGTTACGAAATTCCAGCGTTTACACATTTGTTACAAGTCTTCCAAAAGTAATGGATGGGTTGAGTAAATGCTCATAATGGACCCATTATTCAAGGATAATGGTTACTTAGATTTATCCTTATAAATAGACATAGTTTTATCACAATCAGGGGAATCAAACTTTCTTCTCTACAATTCTATACATTGTAATTCATATCATCTTGCTTTCAAGTTAGCCATAGTTTGGCCCTTCAAGCTCTGTTCGGATCAACATCCTGCCAAGGACTATTCAATAAGAATTATTTCTTCTCTACTTTATTTTTATTATATTATCTGTAATTGAATTCATTTTGCACTTCTCTATCACATTGCATTACCAAAAATTATATCTTGTGCTTGTGGCCCGTCACATAAAATTATTGCTTTGACCTTGAAAACTATTTTTTTGGTTAAACAGATTGGTTCCGTTACCGGGAACTCAAGCAAATTTTCTATTCATCCAAAGATACTAACAATTTTTGTTGATATGTGCTTGCTTTCAGTTTAAACCTTCATCATGGATATTTGCCAATCAACACAATTGAGGACAACCAAGATTGAGATGGCTTTACCATGAGAAAGGAAAAGGCAATAATAGCCATGATACTGATATATAAGCAACAAGCAGATAAAAATAGAGAATGTACATCGACATATTGGTACAACAACAATTAGTACCGAAACTTATTAAAGACTCTACGCCAAATAGTGCCGAGAAATGAAGTTTAGATACATCATGTAATTTTAATTTGCACAATTTAGTTCTAACTTGACAGAAACAGATCAAGGAACAAGAGGAGCAGAACACCTCCGGGAATTCCCGCCTATCCCACGAGAATGATGTGCTGCACCGAGCTTTAAATGGAGAAAGGCACGGATGTTCAAATAAAAGTCAAAAATAGGTCCAAGCAAAGAGATATCGGATTTTCTTCACAGGCTAAAAAGGATCCGAACCTTCCCGAATAGGTAAGGAATCACCTTGATAAATTGAAAATTTCCACAGGAGAAGAATGAAGATTAGGAAAAGCATGGGTAGAACACCCACGAGATTGTTTACAACGATACCGCACCTGACAACTGGAAAAGAAAAGATAGGTGCGGGATGGATAATCGAAGACTACGAGGAAGAAGGTTCATTAATAGCCATGGACAGCTACACAAATAATTTCAGATACAATCATTGAACCGAAAGAATCAAAAGCCACGAGGTCAAATGCTGAAGAACTAGAAACTATCATTGGCTAATGCAAATTGCTTTGCTTGCCACCATTGTAACCATAACAGGTGTACCACCGGGGATAATGGTTTATATGCTCAATATTGACCCGCGGTATAATTTGGTCAAGCAAAAGAAGAAACCAGAGCCAAATAATAAAAGATAAAGTTATGGAACCTCAAAAAGTCGATTTAGTCCGAAAAGTTGAATCATTCGGACTCGTTGCTAACATCAACCCATCATCATTTTCAAACTTTCGAGGAGAAAGATGATTGCTAGTATGCCACATTGTCTCGGATGTCTAGGTAAATGCAATCTTAATTCAAGCAGAGAAAGGTACACAATCTCTTATCTATTATAGAATGCTCTTAGACATGGAAATTGCATATCTATATTTTGAGAAGTTGGCATTAATTGCTATTGCCCTAAGTTTAAGGCTTTATTGTCAATATCATTCAATTCTCGTAGCCACTATATTTTCATTATACAATATTTTTCATAAACGAGAACTGTCAGGAAGACTAGCTAAATGAGTAGTCAAACTTATGGAATATGATATTTTTTATCAGCCACATAGGATAATAAAATCACAAGTTTAGCAGATTTAATGTCTAATCTTTGCTTGAGCATATTACCAGAAACTGAAATCAAAGTACATGTTATTTCTGAGATAATTCTTGGGATCTGCACCTTCTACACAACTAAGTCCACAAGTATTAAAAGTCCTGGGTTAAGGACAATGCTTAACGCCTATCAGGAAAAGTATTTAGATTTAACAAAAGTTAGTTTATTACTAACAACAAAGACGAGTATAAAGCATATGATACATGCTTGAATTAGTTGGGGGACTCAGAGCAAAAGTATTGATTTGACGATTGATCAAATCCAAGAAAACTATGCAGCCCAAGAAAAAACTCCGGACTCTTATTGAGAAATATCATTTCTGGATCAAACAGTAACAAGATCGAGTCATCCCTTATCTAGGCGATCCCTGATCTATCATCAATTAGAATGAAAATGAGGTAAGCCCGACTAATTAAATTTTGTCTTAATAACTTCATTGATTACTTGTAGAATGGGACTTTACCCACAGACAAGCACGCTTTCGACAACTCTGAGTGTGTCTCATCCGGTACTGCCTTGTTGAAGGTGTAATTTTGGCAAGTGCACGGGGTGTTAAACAGCGATTTCAGATAACTCCAGAGTAGTTCTTGGCACGTTCGAGGACGAACGTATGTTTAAGTGGGAGAGAATGTAACGACCCGACCGGTCGTTTTGAGCTCTAGCGCGTCGTTTAGCAGTTTGAAGACATGAGCAGCTTCGTTTCAGGTATTATGACTTGTAGGTGTGGTCGGGATTGAATTACGGCAAGTTTAGAGTTAATTTGGAAAGAAAATTCTCATTTTAGAAGCCTTAAGTTGGAAGAAGTGACTAAGATTTTAATTTTGAGTAAACCATCTCAGAATCGATATTCGAAAGTCCCGGCAGGTTCGTATGATTATTTCGGACTTGGGTGTATGTTCGGATCGGGTTTTGGATAACCCGGGAGCGTTTTAGCGTATATTGTGGGAGTCAGCATTTTAGAAGGAATTTCATAAGTCTGGGTTGAAAGATATTTCAGTGATATAGATGTCTGTTTGGGATTCTGAGTCTGGTAATAACTCCGCATGGTGATTCTGGAGTTGGGGGCACGATCGGAAGTGAATTCGGATGTCCGTAGGTTATTTTGAGGTCATTTGGCTAAAGATAGAAATTTGAAGGTTTTGAGAAATCCGATCGGAAGTGGAAATTTTGATATGGGGGTCGTAATGCGATTCCAAAAGTTGGAGCTGGTACGTAATGCCAAATATGACTTGTGTGCAAAATTTGGGGTCAATCAGATGTGATTTGATAGGTTTCGGCATCGAATTTAGAAGTTTGAAATTCCGAAGTTCATGAAGATTGAATTGGGGAGCAATCCGTTGTTTCGATGTTATTTGATGTGATTTGAGGCCTCGAGCAAGTCTGCAGTATGTTATGGAATAGGTTGGTGTAATTGTACGGGGTCCCGGGTGGATTCCGGGTGGTTAACAGATCAAATTTGGTGTTTGGTATGACCGTACCTGCGAGGCTATGGCCGCAGGTGCAAAAGCCGCAAGAGCGGCCATGGAGGTCGTATGAGCGATCTAGGCTAGGGAGAGCTGGGACCGCAGATGCGGTCATTCCGCCACAAAAGCGGGACCGCACCTACGGAAAGTAGGCGCAGATGCGGAAGTCCAGGGGCTGGGGGAGGACCGCATATGTGGATTATGTGTCGCAGCTACGGAACCGCAGAAGCGGTCATGTGACCGCATGTGCGAAACTACTTGAGGCAGTGAGGTTCTTTAAAAACGGGAATTGGCCATTTTTTCTCCTATTTTCATTTGGCATGGGCGATTATGGAGAGATTCAAGGGGATATTTTCTTCAAGTATCACAAGGTAAGTCATTCCAACTCATTTCAAGTTAAATATATAGTTTATGTTGGGATGTAAGTGTGGGAATTAGTAGAAATATGGGATTTCTAGGTGAAAACCTAGAAGTTGGTATTTTGGACTTTTACCATGAATTTGAGCATGAAAACTAGAGCAAATTGTATATTTGAGTTAGTAAAGCTATGTGTGAAATTTATCTTTGAGAAATTTTGGAATCCGGGCATGTGGGCCTGAGGGCATTTTGGTCAACTTTTCGAGCGGAATAGGGAATTTAGATAAATTGAATTGTCATAAGTATTAGAGTATATTTTCATTGGTTTGCCCATTATTTTGCTAGTTTTGGGACGTTGTGTATCAATTAGAGTCGTCAGAAGGGCTTGGAGGCCGGTTATGGAATTTCGGAGCGAGGTAAGTCTCCTTTATAACTTTGTGAGGGGGAATTGTGCCCATAGGTGAATTAATCAAATATGTGTTACTATTTGCGGGGTCTACGTACGCACGAGGTGACGGGAGTCCGTGCGTAGCTACTATGATGATATATACGGGTAGTCTAGGACCCAGGAGCATGCTTTACTTGTTGTACTTGTGACCCTGTCAATAAAATATCATGTGATGCTGTCAATTAGTAATTAAATATCTAAGAAGGATAGAGTTACTTATCTTAATCATCTAGAAGGAGAATTTATTTTACCTTGGATAATTAGGTTCCGGGCAAGTCTATAATTTTTGAAACCCTATCGAATTTGGCAAGTAAATTTCTAGGAAAAGCCTTAAATACTAATTTCATGTTCAATTTTAAAGAGAATTCTATCACTTTCTTGAATAGCTAATTTTCCTGATAAAATATGGTTTATATATGTGGATATTGTATCTATGGGTGCCTGAGTTGCATGTATGATTCACGAGCAGGATAACCTTATTATTATTTTGTATGACCGCGTCGCATGATCGATTTGCGAGCGGGGCAGATAGATGCATCTATGGTTCGAGCCGTTCGACCCTCAGCAGTGCACATTATATTATTGTTGGTCCGTGCTGTTCGACCCTCGGCATTTCTTGTGCATGATAAGTGTTGTGTATCTTCTGTAATTATTACCTGTTTATTGGCCTATGAAGTTTAAAATTGCCAACTGAAATGACGAAGATTTAAAGTGTTAAATGTGAAATAAGTTGATATTACTTATCCCTGATTTTATTGAATTGCCTATGATATTCCCGCTTAGTCTCTCACTTGATTATACTAAATTGACTTCTAGCAAGTGTCTAATTCGACCTCTCATCACTACCTCTCTGAGGTTAGGCGGGATACTTACAGAGTATACGTTGTTATCGTACTCATTCTACATTTGCCGTGCAGTTTTATTGCACAGGTACTTTCACAGCGATGTTGCTGGATTGAAGTCTTAGGCGAGCTGCACCATCCGGAGACGACCCGCAGCCGACAAAGTCTCCCTCATATTGCATTTATTTTCATTTTAAATTCCTTGTCCAATTTGTATTTCGGACAAGCTTTGTAGTATTTGTGAAATTCTTAGAATTTACTCATGCACTTGTGACACCGGGTTCTTGGATGTGTTTGGGATGTATTTTATTAAAATGGAATATTAAACTATCGTATTTACTTAGCGGATTTTATTCAGTTATTATGTAATAAAGTGAAAGGTAATGATTTCAAAAAAAAAAATGCTAAAACATGAAATTTAACTTAACCATTTAATGATTGGCTTGCTCGACAGTGGTTTCCGGCGCCATCATGACCTTATAGATTTAGGGTCGTGACAACTTGGTATTAGAGCACTAGGTTCCCCTAGGTTTCATGAGTCATGATCAAGTCTAGTAGAGTCTTGCGGATCGGTACAGAGACGTCTGTACTTATCTTCGAGAGGCTACAGGGCTGTTAGGAGTACTTCCCTTCTTGATTCCTCATCGTGCGATTTGATTCCTTTGAGGCTTATGCCTATATTTCTTCCTACTCAATCTTATACGTCGCGAAGCGCTTGCTATGAATCGAGGGTTTGAGGAATTGAAATGGTGCTGCGGATATGGTGCGAGATGTTTTCCATGTGTAGTTGGTTGGGGCTGTTATTGTTGCCTTGCAGAAGCATATTATGTTGTTTCAGCTTAGAAGCTGTGTTTTTGAGAGCTTTGAGGCGATGCTCAGATTGTTGTGATGCTTACGATTGGTTATCGTGCGGTGTTGATATGATGGTAGAAGGCTTTCCCATATGTCGGGGTAATGAATGACTTGAAGGGAGGTCTTCTCAGAGCGTAATTTCAAGATTTATGTATTTTAGTTCCTGCAGAGGAAGGGCAATTGGACTATGAATGTTCAAGTATGGGGGATAAAGTAATACGACTTGGTGTTATCAAGCAAGGTGGAGTTTTCATCTGTGATGTGGTATCAATATTTTTGATCGAATAAAATGTGTTAAGTTCGCCGGTGTTATAGTTCTTCGATTGCATTGTGTCAGAGTGTTGTGAAGTAGTATTGAAGAAGCGGTTGTTAGAGATCGTGGTGTGCGGCGGTTCAGGACTGAATAGTTATTTCTAATGAAGGGAGCTCGAGAAAGATGATCTTTGGAGAGTTTGAAGTCGTGGTGATCTGCTGGTTTAAGAGCTATAGAGAATGATATTGAATTGGGCAACATACAATGAAGGAAGACATGTGAGAAGTGTCAGGCGGTAGCTAAATTTCTAAAAGGCTAGGCGTAAGAAAAGGAAGTCAGGTAGTGCTTAAAGGAATTAGTTTAACCAAAGTGGGTGGAACAACAGCATAGTGGTGAATTAGAAGATATTGTAGCGCATTTAGTAGATGTCGATGAGGAGCGGACGGACTGGTAAAGTTGGTGAATGAGAACAGGCTTAGGATGGGGCATTTATGTTGTAAAGAGTGTGCAGTACAGCGTTGTTGAAAGGTGTCAGTTGGTTATTTCCACAGGTGGATTATCTCCTGTGAGTAGGTTAGCGGTTGTGTGGTTAGCAAATTTCTGCGAGGGATTCTAGTGGCTATTCGGTAGAAGGCCAAATATGTGAGTGATGCTAGGGAATTTGAGTATTTAGGAAGTGCTAACAGGAGAATTTAGAAGAATTGGACGGGTTGGTTGAGCAAGGTCATGTCAGCAATGAAGAAAGAATTTTGGTGGGTTCCAGAGTGGTGCAAGGAGTAGCTTCAAGCTAAGTGGAAGAGTCCCACCGCCTGCATTTGGGCTACAAGATTATCTTCTCATGGGGGTTGCGGATTTTCGGCATATTGGCAAGTTATTTCAGCTAAAGGGAAAGGAGTAAAATGGTAATTGTGCATGGGATTTGATAAATGTGTGCAAAAGTTGGCCCTATTGGACCAGAGTTAGGTTTTGGGAGATTCAAAATTTATGCTTAAGGCATAGGGGGAGTTGTAAGGGTAGTGACTCAGTTACGTGCTTCATTCAGAAGGTGTGCATGTGCTAGAAGAGCCTTGGAGTTGATTGTATTCGGGGCCAGTTAGAGTGGGTGACTCTTGATAGTGTTCCAAATGAATTCGAAGGCTAAGAATGCGGTGTTTAAGGGTTTCAGGCAGCAATATGATTAAGAATCGATCTTTTGCAGCGTAATTTCTGAGAAAGGGAGAATGGTTGGGGTGTTCTATGTTATTTTTAGCGTGCAGGATAGTATTGGAGGAAGGAGAGAAAATGAACTCCAGATTTGGAGAAAGATTATTAGAGGGTTATATTAGTTGGAGTTGTGAATGCGCACAAGAAAGGTGTGAGACGGTTTGTGGGATTGATACAGCGTGGTCTCATGAGTCAAAGCCACTCGGGATGAGTGAGGATTGAGTTTGTTATAATTTTAATGGGGTTACTATTATTTCTAAGGCAATTAAGGATAATTAAAAAGAAGATAGATTGGTTAGCCATGGTTGAAATGGCACATGTACGGCAATGATCATTTCCTTCAGTGTGATTAAGTTATGCGTGTGGTTTGTGCTGGTGTGTGTGAGGTCTATCGGCCGCCGTAATAGATTTTATTTGGAAGCATTCGAGTATTATGGCTTGTCAGGTGTAGGCGGATCCCGGAAAGGTTATGGTGGTATGAACTATTCCTTGAGGATTTGCATGTTTTGTGATTATGAAAATTCACTCGTGTGTTGTTATTGTTCTCTTGAGTTGAGGTAAGTAAAATGTTTCTATGTGATGAAGTGTTCACCCTATTAGTGGCTCAGGAGTTATGATGGAATTCTTGCGCAATCCCATATTGGCATGATAGGTGTAGTAGACGATATTTAGCAGGAAGTAAGTATCGATATTTCGGTTCGGTGTTAACAAGGATGTCATGAGCTCGGATGAGCGAGAAAACGGGGTTTGAATGTTTATAGTAAGCTGGTGTTGTCTTCAGTGTCACCTGAGATCGGTGTTTGATGAAAGAGGCTTTGCATCATGGTTATGGGTTCTTGATTTGTTTTACAGCGTCAGTATGGTTGGCGGTATTGATGTGCATACATGTTACCCTGTGTGGAAGGACGTGGGAGAATGACCACGGGAAGATCGTATGAGTGTGACATGTAGTCACTTATTGGATTGAAGATTTAGATTGAGTATAAGGAAGTGTAATATTGCTTATTTGATAATTTATGCCTAGAAGGCGTCCAATTCATCTTTGTTGTGGATTGCGGGGTGTTGTCCCGGCTATGATGGTGGTTCTTGGGTTTTATGAAGAGAAATGGGTTATTATGGACCCAGTTAAGGCTATCAGCCTAGTTCAGTGCGAGCGGAATCGGCTTGAAGTGTGTAAATGGATTTAAACAGGAATATGGGCTTCATGTGAGTCAGATGTGTTCATGTCAGTATAGCGCTCCTCAAGGAGGGGTGTTGGAATATCAGATGTTGTTCCGTCTTTGTCAAATTTATGTAATATAATGATTATGCTGTGTGAGTTGTGAAACAACTTGATAAATCCCTATGCGTGGGTCTCCGTGTAGTGATGATGATAAGTGAGCAGGAGAACTCTTGAGATTCAGAGTATATATATCGCACCTCAGTTGTTTTTAAGTTTTGTAGCCTATGGCCCTATCAGTCTCCCCAGGATGGTATTATGCACTTAGTGTGCTCGTGACCGATATTCCATATTTTTGTGTAAATGAGTAACTTAGCTCGGTGTGTATCTCTTATGTGAATTTCACGATGGGATCGGGTGGCACGTCGCCACGGGTATGTTATTTGGATCGGGTTGCACGCCGCAACAGTGTGATGTTGAGTACGGTTCCCTATAATTATTTTTCTTGTGTTTTACTTCCTATTTTATGAGGAAAGTTCATATTAGTTGCGTGAGTCGAGCAGTCTTTTCCTGAGTCATTTCCTTATGTATCATGTTCGAGTTGTGGCTTATTCGCGCATTGTGGCATCGTGTGAGACTGATGGTCATGTCTGGGGGTGATTTGTTGACTGAGCAGTTCATACTGGGTGAGACGAGATTTATGGATCAGGGATCGGTGCGATAAGATTATGTGAAGTATATTACAAGACAAATACCAGTATTTGAGTAGTAATGAGGTGATGATTTTTGTCAAAAATGAGAGAATCAATGTTTTGTTGACTCTGCAATTGGTTAGAAATTTCTACACATCTCCTCCATTGTGGTGGTATCGTCAGATTATAGCAGAATGTATATGTATATTAGTAGATGCATTGGGAGCATCAGATTCGTGGAATTTTGGCTATTAAGGTTCAGGGAACGTCATTTTGGTTAGATGGTGAATTATGCGGTGCATGGTGCTAACTACACAAAGGTATGCAATCGTGTTTTGGTACCTCGTGTAGTAGTTGATACGGTGTTTATATATTGGAAACAAGCATGGCAAAGTGTTGGAGCTGGGTTCTGAGCTTATTGTACGGATAAAAGAGGATATCTTCATATTTAATCAAGATAATGTGCTCAACTGGGTTGTGGTAGCACAGGCAGGTGCAGGGGGTGTTAAACAGCGATTTCAGATAACTCCATAGTAGTTCTTGGCACATTCGAGGATGAACGTATGTTTAAGTGGGAGAGAATGTAACGACCTGACCGGTCGTTTTGAGCTCTAGCGTATCGTTTAGCGGTTTGAAGACATGAGTAGCTTCGTTTCAGGTATTATGACTTGTAGGTGTGGTCGGGACTGAATTCCAGGAAGTTTAGAATTAATTTGAAAAGAAAATTCTCATTTCGGAAGCCTTAATTTGGAAGAATTGACAAAGATTGGAATTTTGAGTAAACGACCTTGGAATCGAGAAAGTCCCAGCAGCTTCGTATGATGATTGCGGACTTGGGTGTATGTTCAGATCGAGTTTTGGATAACCCGGGAGAATTTCAGCGTATATTGTGGGAGTCAACATTTTAGAAGGAATTTCATAAGTTTGGGTTGAAAGACATTTCAGTGATATAGATGTCCGTTTGGAATTCCGAGTATGGGAATAGCTCCGTGTAGTGATTCTGGAGTTGGGGGCGCGATCGGAAGTGAATTCAGATGTCTTTAGGTTATTTTTAGGTCATTTGGCTAAAGATAGAGATTTGAAGGTTTTTGAGAAATCCGACGGGAAGTGGAAATTTTGATATCGGGGTCGGAATGCGATTCTGAAAGTTGGAGCAGGTCCCTAATGCCGAATATGAGTTGTGTGCAAAATTTGGGGTCAATCGGACGTGGTTTGATAGGTTTCGGCATCGAATGTAGAAGTTTGAAATTCCTAAGTTCATGAAGATTGAATTGGGGAGCGATTCGTTGTTTCGATGTTATTTGATATGATTTGAGGCCTCGACCAAGTTCGCAGTATGTTTTGGAATAGGTTGGTGTAATTGTACGGAATCCTGGGGGTCTCGGGTGGATTCTGGGAGGTTAACAGATCAAATTTGGAGTTTGAAGAAGGACTGGAACTGTTGGTGTCTGGTGTGACCGCACGTGCGAGGCTATGGCTGCAGGAGCAAAGCCGCAGGAGCGGCCATGGAAGTCGTAGAAGAGATCTAGGCTAGGGAAAGCTGGTACCGCAGATGTTGTCATTCCGCCGCAGATGTATAAGTCTTCCCATAGTGTCTTCTTGTGATTTGTGACTTGCGGGGGCTGGTGGTTCAGGATTTGGAAGTGTTTTGAGCAATATAGGATTACTTGGTTCCTTAAGGTTAGCCTATTTGGCCAAGTTTGACTTTGGTCAACATTTTAAGCAAACGACCTCGGAATCGAGTTCCGACAGTGTCAGTAGCTTCGTATGATCATTTCGGATTTGAGCGTATGTTCGGGTATGCCAAATTTTTGAAAACATTTTTCCCGGGTATGCGACCACTATGTGGTTCGCATACACGTTATGCGATCGCATTATGCGTCGCATAACACCCCTTCAGTTGGGCAGTGATCTGCCCGTGTATGTGACCACTATGCGGTCCGCATACACATTGTGCGATCACATAGTGCGTCGCATAACACCCAATTTCTGGAAAAATTAAGTTCTTTCAAATCCCGGGGTATTTTTACAAAATCAAGGTCCGTTTTAAGAATTTCCACAGAGATAACCACTCGGGGACTTATTCGGGCATTATTTTAAGCAAGAAATTTTACGGGCCTTTAAAGTTTCATAAAATGACCCTTTGGGTCATCGTAAGTTCTTTGCATAACTCGAACTTGTTTCTTGGTACCACCTTGGTCAGCATATCCGAAGGATTATCACTTGTATGGATCTTCTTGACCTGCATAGATCCATCCTATATTCTTTCTCGAATCAAGTGATATCTCACGTTGATATGCTTTGTCCATGCATGATACATGTTGTTTTTTGCTCAGGTATTGTCACGCCTTATCCTGGGGAGGCGTGGCTGGCACTCGGTGCCGTACTGGCCCGAGCGAACAAATTGGTAACTCTTTTTTTTATTGTAACTATCACGAGCCAACATGGCCAAAACTCGTAACGTATAACTACAAGTGGGAAAATGTTGTATCAATGAACCGTCGTTCTTAAAACATGAATACATATTGACCGTTAAGGCCTTTGACATAATGTACAAAATTAACCTCTATCTACAAATCCTCTAAGAGTATCTAACATCAAATGGGACAGGGTATCATCCTACCCATAAGTCTATAACAAAACTCTAACACGGTGACTTATAGACTCGGCTGCACCCCGAATGAGGTTGTGTCTTACCGACCCTTCGCTGAATGCTAACCTCGTCTACTATGAGGGCTCTATTGATACCCAAATTTTCACAAAATTATTTTAAAATGCATATATGTCTACAAAATCATGCACTAGCATCGGTTGGCATTTTTTCATAATTTCCAAAATTTTAAATAATTATAAAACTGCATCACAAATGAATTTAAAGAATTTATTTGATTTAATATTACTATTTATGGTCATACTAAGTCAAAACTATTTCATAAATAGCCTAATTGACACCTTTTGGTTATAATTGCACTAACTTTGCAATTATAGCCCATGAATGCATTTTTGTTTTATTTTACAAGAAATTAGTCCATCGTATTTAAAAAAAAAATACTAAATAACTATTTTTTAAATATTACTATGCATTAAAATCATTTTTATAATTAGTAATTATTTTATAAATTATTTTTAATCAATTGTTTTGGGTATTTAATAAAAAACTCCTTTCATTTCAATTTTAGCCTAAATTAACCAGCCCAATACCTTTATAAATTTTCCCAAAATACCTTAAGCCCAATACTAGGCTCCCCAACCCAACCACATTATCCAATCCTAGCCATTGATTATTTTTGTTCAACGGTCCAGAATCCTCCAACCATAATTAAACCAAAAGACCACCCTAACCCTAATCATTTTCACTGCTTCCCCTACCGTCACACTTCCACTTCTCTCTCAAACGCCCTCTAGCAAACCCTGATCTCCCCTCGCCGTCACCAGCCTACTGTCGTTCTATGGTGGTTCTTCACCACCTCAGGTCTCTAATGGCCTAATATGTGCTATGGTATCTTCGTCTCATAGATCCTTGAGGAGCTTTTCAAGGGACCTAGGCATGTCTGTTTTGCACCTTTGGGTTTTCTTGCCTGTATCAGGCCATTTGGCTCAACCTTGAGTAAGAATCTTCTTATTTTCGTTTCAAATCCCTGGTTCTCTAAGCCCATATTATCGTCTCTGTTGTATTTTCTAAAACCCTAATTTTGGTCTCCGATCTTTTCAGATCTGTACAGATCTGAGATTAATCGAACCTATCTCACATACTTCCTTGAAATATTTCTTGTTTTTCAACTAATATTTTGTTTTTTTTAAATTATGCTTTCGACTAATTTATTCTAAGTTTGCCTAAACTATAGTCGATTTATGCTAAAACCCTAATTTTCTAAATGTTCTACTTCAATTTTGAGTTTTCTATGTTGTTTGTTGCATTGCCTCATTCTGTGTTTGACTTACATGTTTTCCTTAGTCAGATTCGTTGCTTGTGATTTTTACCCTAGTTCATCCATATTAAAGTTTCTGAAGTATTTTCAATCTTATTGCTCTATGTTTATGGAATTTTGCCTAGCATATGTTTTATTAATAGAAGTTAGTATTTCTCCAGAAATCAGTATCATTTTGAATTTTGATTGACTGATTCTTGATTATTTCCCTTATTTACGGCTTTAATTATTCTTCTTACCTCATTTAATTGCCTGTAATTGTACTGATTCTTCACGATTATTTTCTTAATTTGACTCCTACTTATTTACACCTAACTGCTCATTCTTACTTACGTCTGATTTGAACTTTCTTTCCTAAAATATCTCTTGTCCTTTACCGTTGGGTAATTACCCTTAATTGAGGGAATATTATGTTGGTTCTATGCGTAATTGATTCTGTGATTTCCTTAATTGCTGAATGTTGATTTCCTTTACCTTATTTTGTTCTGCGCCTAATTACTATACAAACTCTCCTCTATTTTCACTTCGGACACGAACATTAGTTCAAAAACACACTTACACTCTCTTTTGTTCTCTGCTACTTATGAAAATCACTGATCTAGCCGGCTGTAAGCCAATGCTAGATATTGAACAACACCTGCTTTACATTTTGTATTCTCTTCCTTATATGGTATGTCTCAGTTTAAAATTTGAAACATAAAACTTTGTGTGTTTCATTACTGTCTTAGTTCATGAGTTATGAGTTCTATTCTTGTTCATGTTTACTGTTTAGCATGCCTAATCCTGTCTTGTTCAATATGTAATTAGCATGTCTAAACCATAATTACTTGTTTACTGCTTTATCTAGCATGTCTAAATCTTGTTTCGTTCAATATGTAATTAGCATGTCTAAACAACAAATACTTGTGTGATGCTTGTCTAGCATGTTTATTTAAGTTTCTGCCTATTCTTCTCAAATTGGTTGTCTGTCTGGTGTTTGTTCAGCATGCCTATTCATCCCATTGTGAATTCTCATTTACTGATGAGATCATGTTAAGGCATTCTACTGGTCCTAGTTCTGTGTTTGATCCTGTCCAATGATTCTTTGATCACAATATGGCTTTATTATAATCTTTCTCTATGTCTCAATTACTTACCATTATGACTAACCTAATAATTCTATAAAGCTCTTGAGTACTCTATCCATTTTGCTATTTAGGTGGATACCTGAACCTTGTCATGTATTCTCTTAATGTGCATTCTATGTGTCCCCAGCCCATTTATCCCTGTGTGAAATTTGGTTGTTGAGTGTTTCTGAATCTGATGTTCTATGACCAGTTGTTTGTGTACTTATTTCAAAGTATTTGGTACTCTTCTCAAACTGTTTTTCACCACTAAACTAAGTTTCTAGTTCATAAAACTTTTCACTCCTAGAGTCATCTCTATACTGTTTTTTTCCACTAAAACCTTTAAAAAACTATGTCAAGCACTCTCACTTTAATCTTAGGTCAATAGGTTCTGCCCCTCTAGTGTGTGTACTGTCTTTGAACACTGGCACACTGGGGTTTGCCCTTCCACACTGCACATAATCAGTCTTTATTTTGATAAAAGTCTGGGTATGAGCACTGCCGGGGATTCTTGAGATCCTTAAGGAACTCTGACACACCTGGACACAAATTGGCTATGAGATCTCTTGGCATTTGAGACCACATTGAAGGCCTGGTACCCCCAGGTTTTCTTTGGGCCTGCATCAGGATCCCTATAGTTTAATTTTTATTTTATTTATGTAATTTATGTAATCTTAGTCTGTAATAATCCGTTTTAAACAAATATTGGGGTAACTAGTGAAAGAGAGAGGGTAGCTATATAATCTTGTGGGGTAAAAATGGGTAGGAATCATGCTTTAGGATTTACATTATGCTTATTTGCTCTAGAAAATCATGTTCTAGGCTAGTGTGATGCACGAGAAATCATGTTATAGGACTGTTATGTTATTAGCATTCAAACCAGGCTAAACTTGTGGATTAGACAACCTGTTTTTAGGGTATTCAAATTTATTGCTTCAGCATATTGCATTTTATAGATCACTACTCAAGTTCTGGTTCTACATAAGTACTGTCACTTCGAAATCCTGCTACTAAATAATCCTGCCTAATAAAAATAGTCATCCTTGTGTGCATTAGATATCCTGTTCTTAGGACTCTGTTTGCATTTGTTTTGAACCACGTCTATTTCGACTAAATAAACAACCGTCTATGAAAGATTTTATAAGACAACCTCACACATAGGTGTCACGTTCTGATACAAATTGGTATAAATCACCTGCTATAATCTTAGTCACCTAGATCAGCATGCCTATATGGTGAATAATTTGAAAGTGTTTAAGAAGTCCCTCCTATAACAATGATTGCATATAGCCCCCCAACCTAGGAAAGACCTAGGTGATTATTTTCCTTATATAAAACTGAGAAACTATGTTCTGATTGTTTATAAACTGCTTAAATCTAACAGGTTTTGAAAAACAATTAGTAGGCAAACTGACTAGGACCCCACCACTTAGTTTTAAAACAGTGTTGCATATTCTTTGTTTTGATGTTCACCTAGATATCCCGTTCTAGAACTTCTCTGAAATTACTTGAATTTGTGTTTGAGGCGTGCTGCTTACTTTTATATATGTGTGGAGGTAAGCATGAGCCCCTTAACTACTCCCCCTATTTGATTGTCCTATGTGTTATTTTCTTTCGCCTAGATCTTTCCTTTTAAACACCGTAGGATTGTCTATAACTTCCTACGTCTAGATGACATAAACTCCTCCGGGACCATAAGGAAGGGACGGGTAACAACACGCTTATAATTCGTTAATCAAATTCGCTTATATAACCACTAAGGGGTGGGATAATGGGTAGTAAACGGATATGATGACATATGTGTGTGTTCATCAAATTCGCTCATTGAGGAGTGATTACTGGGCATTACATGGATATGATCCTATAGGATAAACAACTTAGGATCTCCCTCATCCCTTTTACATATGTCTGTTTAGACTGCTTATCTATTAAAACCTTTTACTTATTTTACATATGTGTGCTTAGACTGCTTATTTGCTAATTGACTAATTCACAAAGTGATTTTGACCGGGACCCACCATTGTGGACCTTGAGGGGTTCCTAACACCTTTCGCTCGAAGTAACTTCAAGTCCTTACCCTCTGGTGATACAAACTGGTTTTATAAATGACCCGTAATAGGTGCGTGTCACGACCCCAAATCCTAACAGGCCGTGATGGCACCTATCGTGGAACTAGGCTAGCCAAC